>WJFB01001665.1:0-28060 GCA_009870185.1 Pygmarrhopalites habei
ATAACACTATGACCCAAATGTCAACAATAAGTAGCATCTAATTGGCTATCACTGTGAATTTTTTCAGATTTTTAAAACTTAAGGGGTCATCAGGGTAGGTCACTTTGCAAACCCCCTTTTATTGATCAAGTGGGAGATCCAAAAAATATTCTGGGCACATGGTCGTATTCAGCATGTCAAGATCTTTCAATCTGTCACTTCAGGTCGTCAAGATAATGTAAGGACTCGAAATGAAGAGACTTGAAGTCTTGATGTCGTTGGTCCTCTGAGAGGGGGAGTGAACTAATTTAGCTCTCCGTCGCACGACAAGGGATAAGTGTGAGACGACGAAGCTGAGAAAAAAAATCTCAACTCGAGCGAGTGGATCTTAACATGAAATTACCCAATATCGTTTTCTTTTCTTTTCTTACATGTGCAACCCTGACACTGATGTCCAACAGGTGATCAAAAGTAAGTGAAAATGTTGTTTTTTTAATTTTCATCATCAATGTGTGTGTGGATACTCACCTGGAGGGTTCGTTGATTTCACTTTTTCTTTCCTTGTATATTCTATGTCGTTGTTTGTTATCAAGACAACAACAATGAGACATTCACTCCCTCCTGCCCATTAGCTGAGTTAATTTGTCCCTCTGAATCCCATTTTTGGAAAATTTAAAGTGACTCTGGCCTCTACTCCTACTTCTTTGTAGAGATGATAGATAGAGGAGGGGGAGGGAGAGAGTACACACGTAACACTGAAAAAATTCTTGTTTGACAATAATGGTTCGGAAGGAACAACTTGGAACGACATAGACATTTTTGTACTTGTTTCAATTTGAACTGAGCTTGAACACTGTGTTTAAAGTGAGTGAGTGTTTGTGGACTGGTTTATTTTTATGATGAGGATTATTTGGTTAATAGGATTACAGCTGGTTCTACTTTTTTGACAGCCATGCAAGATGCAAACTTGAGAGTGTGTGTGTATTTGGGTGTGTGTAAAAAACAAGAGCAACAGAGAGAGAGAGAGAGTTTGTAATGGCATTACTTTTCCTAAAAGAAGCTGAACATTGGCCAAAAAGAACTTTATTTCATGTTAGTCCAGACTCGGAGAGTTGCCTCTGTAGTTGCTGTATTCTCGTCCCCCTCTTTCCCGGTGTGTGTAACTGACAGGGGTTTTTGTTCTGTTGTTTGTTGCACTGTGATATGAATAACTATGACATGATGTGGTGACTGATGTTCAATGGCTAGTACATGTGTACACCACTTACGATTACGAGTGTTTTAAAACAGGGTAGGTTGTGACCGTGGGACTGTCACACATGTTCTGTCTCCCCTTTAGTCCAATACACTCTTGCTTTCCCCACTGCCACACTCTTATCCTACTTCTATTGTATTTGGAAGAGAAAGTGGAGAAACAGTTGTTGTTAGTGGATTGGAGAGCATTGACGATCCCTTCCTTGTTTCGTCTTGTTACTATTATCCTACCAACTCACTATTGTCAAATGTATGTCTCTCTGACGTAATGTTGTTGTTGTAAATGATTTAATCCTTGTTGTTGTTGTGGGGGCAAAGAACAATGATAGACTGAAAATGAAACTGGATGAGCATCTTCAGCAAGGAAAGAGAAAAAAAGTAATGTGCCAATAATTCATTTCATCAACTCATCACCATCATTCTTTCAAAAGGAAAATAATTAAATAATTCTTCACATTGTGGGATACAATTTCACGTACACATTTGTCTGCTGTACGTATTATTTGTTCATATTTTTGGCCTTGTAAAGTTCATTTTGCTCTTTTTCAATTCCCTGGATATGGCACTCTGTCTCTCACAGAGTGGGATGGGTCCAGGTGAAATCTAGAAAAAAATTCGCCTTTTTTTGCTCAAGAAATCTTGGAAAATAGTAATCATATGTACATGTACCCAGTGTATACCCAGTGTAGTGTTATAGAATGAAATTGCCCATAGGTACTTTACTTTCACTTTCCTTTCTACCTTTTCTTTTGTCCCTGTCTTGAGTCACATTAACCCATTTTTATTCAAAAGAGTAGAAGAGAGAGAGAGAGAAAGAGTTGTAAAAGGAGGAGCCGGAAGCCGGATGTAAATGCTTTCATTGGATTGTGGATTTTGTACATTGTAGGTAGGAGAGAGAGACTTTACGATTCCATCATAATTGTCCTGTCGGTCTGCATTATACGTGCTACTTAGCATACCTTACATCACTACATCCACATTCCGTATATATGATGTTAATGCTGAGGCGTAGTACATATACTTTATTTAACAATTAGCTCTGGGCTTTTAATATGCCCAATTTAATCGGACACTCCTCCTCGGGCAGCAAATATTATAGCGGTTCCCTGGCTCTAATTAAATTTTGGGTTTCAAATGAACGGAGATTTGTAGTATTCGCCGCATCCACGGGAAACCTTCTAATTCCTTTTTCTCCATTCTAATGTAAATAGCATAAGAGAGAAGAGAGATACATGGTTTTCAAAATTGCATGAACCATGCGGTCCCATTCTTACTCTCTGAGCAGCTTAGGGCGGAGGTTTTATGCCTCGTGTGAAATTGTATTTATATATGCATGTATACCGTGAGCCTTTCTACCATGTCTGCATTCTTCATTTGTTTTTTTACATCACAAGCATCCCTGCGAGACTCAGGCTTGCGTCATTGTCATTAAGTCTTCTTCTCTCCCCCTATCTCTTTATTTAGTCTTAAAAAAGTTGAAGGAGCTCTGGAAATATATTTTTGTATACAGAGAGAGAGGGGGGAAGAGGAAGACTCTCTGTTGAAGTACTAGGAGTGTAAATGTAGAGTAAATTGCCGTGTATAAAATACTTATATTGTAGTCCTCAAGAGTGGACAGTTGAGATAAGAGAGAAAACCTTTACTGTAATACTCATCCTTTTTATACACGTATAAAAGAGAGTGTAGCTTCCTCCTATTTATTCTTCAATTAATTTGGTTGACAAAGTTTTTTTTTTGTGTAATGGTTCGTCCACTCAGTTGTATTTTTATTATTATTATACGTGACTGTACTATATATTTACTTATTTACTGCACACACACACTCATATTCTCCTAACAAAATGCTTCTTTTACTTGGTCATAGTTTAAGTTTAAGGGCCTTTTGCTGCTAACCCTTGTACTTGTAGCTGGTTCCTAAGATTTTTGAAGAGGGTAAAAAAAGACACTGCACATCAGTCACAAAACATCCTTCTTCTTATTCTACCGTGGGATCTACTACGCGCTACCGTCATGTATATAAACATCTCATTCTTCTCCTTTTATATATTTGTCTTCCGACTTGCTCTCTTTAGCGAAAAAAGAGAGACATGTCAAAGACATTCCAGACATTTTGTTTTTCCTTCTACTCCTGTGTACCAACACAGGAGGAATGGAAGTAGAATTTTGTGAGAAATTGTTTATCAAATTAAACCTTGCGTCTTTCAGTCTGTCTCT
This sequence comes from Pygmarrhopalites habei, assembly GCA_009870185.1. NCBI lineage: Eukaryota > Metazoa > Arthropoda > Collembola > Symphypleona > Arrhopalitidae > Pygmarrhopalites > Pygmarrhopalites habei. The sequence continues at coordinate 3,448 of WJFB01001665.1, forward strand.
ATATAATTTTCATTTGAACAATCACTGTTCAACAATCACTATCCAAAAGTTAATATTTATGGGGTAAGAATTTAATTTTTTCATCCTGTACATAGCAGTTCAGAAAGTCAAATCAAGTTTGATTCAAAGGATACAAATGTTTGATAAAAATGATAGAAAATAATCACGGGTCAGTAGCCTCCAAAACCTTTAGTCTGGAGACTCCAGACTCTGGAGCCCAGAGATTATTTTAAAAAATTATAGACAATTTTTTTTAACAAAAAAAATTTCGAAGGATTTATTGAAACAAAAGCTAAACAGTTGTGGAACAATTTATGGTTTATTTTGTTCTATCTTGACATACTATTACTTTGTCCATAGGTAATCCAAAATCCTAGGTACACAAACACAACATGGATAATTAAATTCTTTGACTAGAATTTGTCATAAAAATTTCTTACTGTATTTGTTTGACAACTACTCTCACACAAGACTTGATTATTTTGTATAATTCTACTAGAGTACATCATTTTCTTTCCTTTTTTGTGTATTCATTATCAACTCAGTTAACTCAAGTTACTCTTATTTTACTCACTCCTGTATATGTATACAAGACAAGAGTGGTGTGGGTAAACTTACGCTGAACACAAACACACACACACTCGTAGGAAGAAACCTTGTAACGTTTTCACCTCGTTTTGACTGTGTGTGAGTGTGTGTGTGGCACACTCATTTCACTATCTGTCACACAACAAAATGTCAAGATAATAAAATTATGAATACGTAACAAAAATATACCCTCCTCTCCTGTATGTAGTAGTTACTGGAGGAGGAGTAAAAGTTATTTTTCATTCAAAGGCGATGTGCAATGTCACTGGCTAAATCTTAATGGAACACTACAGCACCATACTCACATACACATCATCATCGTGGGCAATGATGATGATGATGACTATGAGTGACAGGAAGTTTCATGAAGAAGAATAAAAAAATATTGTTCACCCAGCAGTAGAGATGTATGGCCTGCGGTTTTCTTTTCCCGAGCGTTTAGATTATATATTTTATTACGGCAATAGAAAATAGAACGAGCCCCGAGTACTTGGTACTATTTTCGGCTCAATCTTTTCTCCCCCTCCCCCCATTATCCTATCCATATACTGTAGACTACAGTCTGAACAGTGTGGTATAGTTTAGTAAAAGTACATCGTATGTTATAGATAGTATAGTAGTGGGAACCAACCAACAACAACTTGCTTTTATGCAGTCACAACCTATGCTTTTAATTCTCTTCTGGCACAATCAGGATGTCGGCAGTGGTTTATACTTCGGATGATTTTATTCATGGTGAAAACTTGGTGGACCATTTTTATAGGTATATTCCAGTCAAAATCATTCTCCCGCATTCACTCTGTATATATTCATATATGAAGTCATGGAAAGGAGGGAAAGGAAGGATATGTGCGGAATTTTGGGGAGTATATTAGGAACCATTTTCCTGAAACAACAATAGGCGAGTCGAGTGCACATCACATTACGATACAAACACACAGTGGGAAAGGCGAGGGTAATAAAGTTAAGGCAATCGCTGCACTTGAAAAAATAGTTGTTTATACTAACATCTAATGATATTGTTCTTGGTTCTTTCCCTCTCTCCATCTCCAACTGAGAGAGAGACTGAAACTGGGAAAAATGGCAAAAAAGTCATAAAAACGGCCAATATTATTGTCCTCCAATATGTGACTCCACGAGATTGTGACTTGGTCAAGTGAACTTGTTGGTTGGTATGCATGAGCTCAGAAGAAATGTTTTTGTTTGTGTTTTTTGGGAAAAGTTGGAATATTAACATTCAGGAGTTCATACACACAAAAGTTTCTGTTGGTCTAAACTCTAAAGCCCACTACTACCTACGCTCGGGCGTCAACGTTTTGAGTTCACAAATGATGATGTATTTGGTTTTTGGCTTGACGGAATGGAAAATTAAATCATGGAAATATTATGTACAAAGGTCACACACCCTCACTCTCTCTCTGGTCTTTATCTAACAATCTCTACCTAAGCTGGGATAAAAGTAAAATATATACCATACAAGGAGGTAGATGGGAAGAGATGGAGGCAGCTTGTTCATTATAGTCTATGTGGGATTGTCAAAATTCTTCCTTGTATTTATATATAGTATATACATACGTGATTTACTTGTTCAAATAGAGTACCGATATTCCTTCTATCGTTGGCCCCTGTTTCATTCTACTTTAAAATGAGAAGTAGAAGAGGAAATTCGTACATACCCAGGATACCTGTGTATTCGTGTAGTAGAAGATTTCTCTTAAAGGAGAAGAAGTCTTTCTCTGTGCGTCCACTTCCCCTCTGGCTTTGTTTATTACCCTTGGCTAGGAGCGTGTAGACATCAAAGAGCAAGGACTGTACATGTGCGTATACAGAAGCATATAAAGATTCCCACCTTTGTTATGACATGAAAGCGGGGATGTGCTGAAGAAGAAGGAAACGGAAGGGAACTCTCTCTCTCCTTTACTATTATTGTGTAAACCACTACATTAGTTGGAACATTGGCATTCCTCATGCTATGTGTGACACGGAGTCTGTGTGAGTGTGTTGAGTTTACTAATACTTTGTGTCTATTAATTCATGCTCATCATCATTTGATAATACCTTTGTATTGTATTAACACATTGATTTTGTGAGTGACGTGGTGGATAACTATCACAGAACAACTTGTTACACTCATGTGACTCATGCTGCACAGTCCCAGCCTACCGTTGTTAATTCTAATTCTCTCTTTCATTCATTAAAATTGTATGCTCTGACTTAAAGTCAAGTATGGATGGATGGGATCAATGGAACGGAAGGAATCTTACATTTGGTTTATACAATATACAAAACAATCAACTATATCCATTCGAAATGAAAATCAAAAGTTGACCCCTTTCCTAGTTCATAATGTATGTGCATGGATGTGTATTATGATTAGTAGTTTAGTTTACGTGTCCTCAGGTAGGGACGGAGTTTTCAAGGAGAAAACTTGAGATCAGAGATCACGGAGGGATATGAAAGTGGATGTATATTTCACATTGTACACGGACCATTGACCGGAGGAAGAAAAGTCTCCCGTCTTCATCTTCTCTGCGTCTTTTGTTATCAGAGAGATAATCATGAGTACTTAGACTCTCTCTCCGTCATAAGTATAAAGGAGTTCTCAACATTTTGACTACTCTCTTCCTCTCTCTAGTTACCTTGCTAGGTAAATGACTAAAAGCATTTTCTAGATGTAGATGAGACTCGGAGGCAGGCTGGAAAGAGAAAATGAGAAGAAGGAAATCACTGAGAAAAGTAATCTTTCGCTTGTAACATTAAGGGAGGCCGTGCCATGATGAAGGTTACTTGTCTTGCTGAGCTGTGTTGTGGAGGCATGTACGCTTTGTGTATACGTAAGTAGGAGAGAGAGAGAGGAAGTGGGACGGGGATATTTGTCTATTCTGTTTTCTCCCTTTTCCTCTGTGTGTGTTGTATTGGCGTCTCGTCCTCCTTCCCCTTTTGTTGTTGTTGTTGTGTGTATGTAGTCATCGCCGTCTAGGAGTATGCATATAATAATAACAGGGACAAGGGAGGACTCGGGAGATTCTTGTCATTGTAATTGGTTCGCGTAGTTGCATATAATCATGAGAGAAACGAGCTAAGGGAAGGGAGAAATAGAGAGAGAAGGCAAAGAGAATAAATGTTGGAAGGCGGGAATGGAATGAAAGTTGTACAAAATAAAGAGTGAGTGAAGGAAAGGAAATTCGAGCTACCTAATCAAAATTTACGGCTTTTCCCTACTGGAGAATACATGTGTGTGTGTGTGTGCATGTGTGAATGTGTTTTTTCTTCTCTTTTCGGGTTCCTTCTCCTTCTACACAACAGTACTGTTACAATACAACTCACACAGTCTACCATCTCTTCCACCTCTTTTCTTCTATTCTAATTTATTATTGCGGAGTTCCATGTGTGTGTGTGTATGTACAACACGACTGGGTGCCAGTATGCATGTAGCAAAGAGATAGAGTGGCAAGTGTACCTGTTAGTTCTGCTACCTGTGTGTGTTGTCTGTCTGTCTTTATACGTACAGTATAGTATAGTGTGGGCATGAGGACGTCGACGTGAGTATTGTGGTGTTGCAGTCTGTAATTTCATACTAAATAGTGTATGGCTCTGCTCGAGTTATTGCTATGATAGGGCTAGAGAGAGCTGTTTCATTTTATCCCTTTCTCTCTTCATATAACAATGTCCTCTTATGTACGGTTTAGTGTAGTGAAAGGAGAGAAAGTGTACAAAAAGAAAGGAGACGCGTGTGTGTATAGGATACACATCACACGTTACTACTATTTGCTCCTGCTCCGACTTGTCATCTAGACTGATCGCGAGTTTCTTAGTGAGGCGTGAGCGACAATATAGACACGTCCATGAATTCAGTTCTAGTTCTACCGTATTACATGTTGTGTCCTCGTTGAGTATTAACATTTCCCTCGATAAACTGTACCTCTCTGTGCATATATGGCTATAGAACATTTTTTCCCACTCTTCCTCTGGTGTGGGTAATAGTAATACATATTTACACTCCTTCGTCCCTCGACACACACAAACACGCAGTAGAAGAAGGAGGCTCATCCTTCTCGTCATTGTTAGTCGGATGGTGTGTCATGACGCTAATATATATAAAAGTAAATAGGAAAAACATACATTTAAGTTGACAGTATCGCGGCTGTTCCTCCTCGAATGTGTATGGAGTATGTACTGTGTAATGTACATTGCGTGAGGATGAGTCTTCGACTTTGCTTGGTTTGGCCTGACGGCAGAGGACCATTAAACGTGTATAACGGATGTTGTCTCCGTCCTCCTTCTCATTGTGTATCACCGTATCGTATTTTTAGACAATATGAGCTATTTCATGTAAGACTTCTCACAGATCATATATTCAGCTGATCCGATCCTATGGCTATTTTATCCCATCTGATCGGATCATCCGACAGATTTCGGCTGCGCTATTTTCCCGCTCGCATATAATTTTCACAGCTTTCATACAGCTCAAACAAGGTGAGTTAACTTAATGTAAATAAACAATGAAATAAAACAAAAAAGAACTAGTTTCTTGTGGTATGTATGAGAATATGATTAATAATTGCAGTGAATCGCACTTATGTACGGAATGTAAACAAGCGGAGAGTTTTAAGAAATCACTTTTTTAACTATTTTAACTTGAATGTAATTTTATAATCTTGAACGACAATATACGTTTGGTAGTCGAATTTGACATTCCTTTGTCCTGTTTTATGCAACAACTAGTTATTATTGTCGTTTAAATGAATTCACTTTTTAAAAACCAAAATACTACAGGAATTCAATGATAAATAAAAGATTCGACAAGAAATAGCTATCCGACTGATATTAGCTGGATCCATCGGATGATAGGTGCAATCCGTTCCTTTGAGAAGCCTTAATTCCATGATATGAATTCATTTTTTATTCAATATAGCAATATCCATCAAACTCAAGACTAACACACACGCGGGGACAAATTTTGTGATGCAAGTAGTTAGTAGTCATATTATACAACTTTAAAGTAAAAAAACAAATAATTTAAACCTTGAAAATAGAAGAATGAAACTTGGAAAAAATGTATCCTCTTCCTTCTCCTCCTTTTCTGTAGAGACAAGAGAGAAAATTTCTTGATTGTATTTACGATACTCTCTCTTTCTTCTACTACATGCGCTATGCTGCTACCTGAGGACACAATAAAGGGTTTTGTAGATGAGCGTAAGGGGGAAGAGGAAGCATATTGAATGGCGAGGTAGAGTGAAAGAGAGAGTGTGTTAGAGGCAGAAAGTTTGCTGGTTTGCTCTCTTTTTCTATTCTGGCGATCCATGTGGATCGATAAAAGGGTGACTGTGGCCTGTGTATAGACTGTTGAATGGAGACCGTACAAGTTGGCCGCGTAGCACAGTCGTTTGCTAGACTGTCTACACCATAGGCGTGCGGGAGCGGTGGAGGTATGGTTATGGCAAAAAGAACTGTGCATTACATACATGTGATACGAGGACGAGACTGAGAGGAGAAAGAGTCTGCTCTAGTCTGGAAGGAAGAGAGAGAGAGAGAGTCAGAGTCTACCTTCAGTCCATGTAAGAGTAGGGAAAGTGGAGAAAGCGAGAGGGATAGAATTTTGTAGTGGAGGAGCGTAGAATTTGTGTGTATGGGTGTGCGTATGTGAGAGGGAGAGCTCAAGTTGAAATTGTACAACCACATTGTATGTCATACTCATGGATAGTACAGGGTAGTAGAGAGAGAGACAGAGACTTGAGCTTGGGCTCAAGCTAGATGGATTCAATAGGGAAAGGCTGATGGGTTGTGAAGACTGAAAATCATGGCATATCACCTAGGGGAAAGCTATGCGTTTGTGCATTCACATTGTGTACAGTTAGTCTTGTGTAAAGGTATTTTCGATTGTGAATTTGGGATCGCTCTACTGGCTGCAGTGGGCAGACCTTGGATAGAGAAAAGCTGGATGTGATGGGGGAAGGAAAAAATAGGATTTTTCTTCCAAAATAGAGATCAAGCCAGAGAGAGAGGGGATAGAGTGTTGGATTGAGAGTGTGTGATGGGGAAGGCGGTTATTTGGGAGACTCAGAGACACACAGCGGTAACGTGAAATCCGTCAACGTTCACTTTGATTTTTTGAACATCAAAAGTGCACGGATAGAACGAGAGGGAGAGAGAGAAGAAAGACGCTCTGACATCCTGCTAAGCGTCTAACCGTGTCATCAATTCCAAGGAGCTAGGCAGATTTTCTGCATGTCAATCTGAGCCAGGGGACGTCAACCATTTCTTCTCCTGGGCCCTTTTTATGAGGTCTTTAAACAGTTGACAGTTCTCAATCGTGAGTATGAACTCCAATTAGAGCTAGCCTTCAAATCGATTATTCTTTTTTAAAAAACACTTGTTCTAAAGTATAACATACAGGCTTGTAATTTGCTCAAGGTACAGCTATTTTTGAGCTAAACCTTGTTGAGCTTTGCACTCATACCATGAAGAAAAGTCAAAGGTGCCTGAGGGTGGAGGGAACATGGAAAGATTATAATTACACAACCATTTAGCTAATGTAGTTATTTTGTGTAACAATTTTTTTAACGATATTCTCCTCCCCCATCGTCGCTCTGGCTCCACTCTCGGATTATCCCTCGAGGATGCGAATGTCCCATCTATCTTGAGCTACTGTGTAGTAGAGAAGAATGAAAATTTTGTTGTTGTTTAAGCTTCCATATAGCCGTTTCTTTCCCTTGTACACATTTTAACTACTTTTTTTTTGATGCATGAGAGCCATAATTGCACCAGTGTTTTTCCCCAACAATTAATTTGCTAATGACAGACAAGAGTTTGAGGGCAAAGAGAAAGGTGGGGGAAGGGGTAGTTTAAATACAAGCTTGTTAAGCTGAGTATTCTCCACATTTAATTGCAAAGGGATTTTCTACACATTCTCGTTCTAATTTGTGTATGTGGTGGATTTTTTTAACTTAACTAGTTCCTTCCATTCCAAGTCTCTCTCTCTCTGTAGAAAGAAGGAGACGTACAAATACTGTGTATATTATTAGTAAGACGGTTATTACACAATTCTAGATTGGAAGGTGATTCAGGCATAATAATATACTCTGATATACTGAGTAAATAATCAAGTGGAGTCGGTGACTCGGAAGCAAAAGGGCAGAGAGAAAAGGAGGGACGAAGCTATTAAAAATCTTCGTGTAACTACTTACCTTTATGGACTATTTCATTCTAATGTACGTTACATTTACACATGTATGTAAAGAGGCAGGCGCACACACACGCGGAGAGAGACAAACTTGTTGACTGTATTTATCTGTAAATGGTTGCCTAATAGTGTTCTATTTGCATAGAGATGATTGAGGTTTCAACGACCACATTCGCGGCTCCTTTGTTCTTATTATATTAACCATATCATCGTCATCATTCTTCTAGCTAGCTCATGGGACTGTCGTGTCGTCGTTCAAAACATGATGTATGTATTCATGTGCACATAGAGTGTAGAGGGAGATGAAAACAATTTTTTTTGGCAATGATAGGTCCTCATGGAAATTCTCTAGAGAAGAAACTCCTATTTATACTTATACACCTTTGCTAATGTGTGTAACTGTATAAGAAGAATATCATCATGCTTGACTGTTAAGGAGCTAAGTTAGGCTGTGAATTGTTAACTCAAGCATTCAACGATATTTTTTGTCTGGGTAAAATTTTTGTGTCGTGACATTTTGAAGGACCACACACACCATACCATCCGCCATAATTTTGTTTCATAAAAAATAAATTGTATTGAATTGAGAGAAAAATTAAAACAATTTCATTCAAAATATTGGAAGTTTATAGAATGTAAGATGAAGGAGTGTTTATAGAATAGTACTAAATATTATGGTTTGATTGTGTATTTTTGGGTACAATTCTTATCAATGAGAATTTTGAGGAATTTAAAAGAATGTCCGAGGAAAACATTATTATATATACATGTATATATAATATTTTAGGTTCTAGTACAGATTCTACACATACAATGATACTAATATACTCTCCTTTTTGTACATTCATTTCCCCTGTGTGAAAGGTTCATTGGGCAGTGCCCCCTGAAGGAGCCTCCATCCTTCCTTCCTCTATTCCTAATAATCCAAAATACGTTTTTCCTTCTTCAACGTAATTCATAATAGAAACAAACGTGAGTGTTTTCCTGTTCCTTTCTGTGTGTGCCGGCTGATACTTTGTGCGTTAAGTCTATTATTTCCTGCCCTCTGTACATTATTTTCGTTTGTAGTTTTAGTGAGTTTATTTGTACGAAGCATTATATGATTGTGTGTTTGTGTGTGGGAGAGAGAAGGCTTCAAAGTTCTTTTGTAGGGAAACCCGGGAGATTCTCGAAGGTTGAGCTTGTGTGCTATTATGTGCCATGGTTTGAATGGGTGCAGCTTGTCGGGATTCTGTGGAAAAGCATCTTAAGGGGGGAAATAGCAGCTCGTTCGTCTAAACTCTTTAGGATTTTATGGAGAATTTAAGTAGAGATTTTTCTTTTCCTATCATCCATCACATCAACCGCCTTGTTTGTGTGTAACATTGGGATCAAAAGTAGGTGTGTAGAGGGAGGACACTGATGGGATTTCCAAAATCATGTTTGTATTGATAAAATGGAAATTCTGCTTACCATATTTTTTGTTCTCAGATTAGTCGATTGAGGCAGTTTAAAAAGTATGTTTGTTGTGAAAGATAAAATCCTCTCTCTCTCTCTCCATTTGGACAGTGTATATGTTATGAGGCCGTGCTTTAGGACTTTACAAATGTATGTGTGTGTGTACACACACTGTATGTAATTGGACGGGAGGATAAGAATGGGAAGACGTAGAACAGAGAGAGAGTGGGGCCCGAATGGCTTACTAATTTTCCACGACAGTAGATCATAGTCTTTCTCTTTCCCTATCCCTAGCATTTTATCTTAATAGCCCTCCTGGGCTATTAATGGTAGATTTTTGCTAAAGTGTTTTTCTTGATGATCAACTTGGTCCTCTTCTTTCTCCTTTAGTCAGCCTTTTGTGGCATGGATACATGGAAAGTAGGGCTACTAAAGCTTCAGTTGGTTTCCCACTTCAACAGTTGGTTCTGACTTTATTCTAGCTCATCCGTCAACTGAAAGCCAGCATGAAAAATGTGTTACTCGACCGTAGACCCCTGCAACATGCTTTATGGCTTATCTATCATGAAAGGAGGATTCTTACCATCACAGGATAACACTACACATGTTCATAGTTTTGCTGTAGGTTCATGTACATTCGAAAAAGATTGAATTTTTTTCTACCAACACCGTGTGTGTAGAGTGTTCTATGCTGCCTTCACAACAGTCTTTCCTTCTTGAAGTTGGTGTTCTGATCACTGTGACTTTACTCATGATGTTCATCTACAATGGTTCCTACCACTGATATTTATGTTCATTATTTACGGTTGAATAAAATATTCATCGAAAATTAAAATGGTTTACAATTATGTGTTCAAAAAATATGTAGGATACTTCAAAACAGTGGAATTTAAACTTTTATATCTTTAAACGGATGCCGTTGTTAGAACCCTTATATTCCAGTGCTTCCCATATATGTAAATTACAATTGAATCTTGACGTTGATGCTCCTATTGTTTAAAATAAATTGAGGATGAAATGAATAAACAATGAAAGGTGTGCTGACTGAGCTTTAATTGTGGATTAAACGGTGGGAATGAAGGAATGAATGAAATTATTTCCTCGTCAATAGTAAATTTGGTTTAAAAAGGTATTTCTGAGTGTTGGTATGTATGAATTTGTGTTCCAAGTGGGAAGTGTCGGCGATTTCCTTTTTGTTTCACTCTGATCGATTTTCATCCTGTCTCGCTCCCTGTCTCTAGTCTCTTCCTACTTTTCCACATGGATAGTATAACGATCATATACGTAGTCCACATTTTATACTGTTTGCTTGTGTATGTTTGGATGAGGTTGGATGATCCAAGTTGGATCAACACATGAAGCTTCAGAGGTTTTCCATTTTCCTCATCATTATTTTTGTGGATGGTATTTGGGATCCATCGTGGGTTACATATATTGTACGTTACGTATAGTACGTGTGTTTAGTAACGTACTAATAATATTATAGTTATACTCTGCGATCTTTTCCGTCCTCGCATTTTTGAAGAAAGGGTTTTCGGATACTAATTCCACATTACCTTTCTGAGTCCGTGTGGAATTCACTGAATTCAATCTCATCGACCGGGCCAGCCATCGCTACTTTGAAATGAATATCTTCATATATCTATACGGTTGGCTCTACTTTCATCATATCACTCAAACTATTTGTGTTTGTGAGTGATTGTTGGGTGCTACAAAAGGAGACAACTTGTCATAAATTTTTGTTGTTGATTTTTATTTATTCAAATGATAACCAGTTTTCCAATACATTTTATTATGAGAGAAAAACACAGTAGATTTCAAAAGCGATTGTTGGTTTTCGTTCCCACCATTCCCCTCCTTCTCCTCCTCCTACAAGAGAAACACTTGGAATAAATTTTACATCTTGATTGAATATAGTCTCTTGGCAGTTGAAACGTGAAGAGAAAGGAGAAAGGTTGAAGGAGAGAAAGTAAAGAGAGGAGAAGAGTAAGAGAAATGGAAAATATATAGCAAGAGTATGGTGGAATGCATTTATAGCATGAGAAAAAAAGAGTGAAGAAAATGGGGGTAACCCTTTCTGGGTCACACGCAACCTGTGAGTTCGGAGTGGGCACAAGCACACATCTCAGGCATACAAGAGGGAGAGGACTGACGTGAAAGATGAGAATTTTTCTCCACATGTTTGCTGCTGCTAGTACTGGCTCCAGGAAGAGGGGGTAGATTGAAAGTCTAAATAAGCTTTTACCATGTGACGCAAAACTGGGAAATTTATACATCATCTAATCCTATGAATGAGGATGTTCCCGTTCCTCTTTTGATGCATGATCCTTCACACAGGATCCCAAATTATTTCATATGATTCATATCCTTACCTTTTTCACCACCACACCAGTGAGTCAGGTAGGAGAGAGAGTCAAGGGTGAGTTGAAACTATGTTCATTCCTTTGAAGCTACATAGCTCTGTTAATAATAATGGGTTGGAGATCATGTGCGCCCAATAATGGAGAATCTCCTTTTGGTGAAAGTAAAATTTATATTAGTTTATATGATATGGGGTTGGGGTAAGGGCAGACAAGGGTGTGACCTGAATTTTAGTAATACAATAACTGGACGTGTCCATACTAGCAGGTGCATGTAAAGTTTATGCAAAGAGAGAGGGAGAGATAGAAACTAATTATGGATGGTAGAAATGAGGATCTGAGGTAGAATTAGAATTTATTTTCGGGAATTGTACTCAGATAGAAGGAGGATTGTAGGAAAGATAAAAGTGTACAATGTCGAATGTGACTTTCTTTTGAATTTTCATTTTGGACCTAAATTAACAAAGATTTCAGCCTCCACCCCTCTGTCGGATTTGTCTACTAATGACGTACATACATAACATGCAGAAGATAATGATTATAGTACTTACTACTTTGGTATGTAGGCTACACTGGGTAACGAAAAGATGGAACTTTATAGATTTCGATCCATAGCCGACTTACAGTCTCTCATTCTCTGTGCTTTTACCTCTGTCTGTGCTTTTGGACTGACCTAATAAATCTCCATGTGAATGGGGATTGGTGGTGATATCTTCTCCGAAATAAATTATTCCGAGTATAATATCCTGAGTTCTTCTCTCTTTCTCTTTTTCTCTCCTCATCATTACAGTTGGTTGTGTAGAGGGTACACACACATTTACCACAACCATATATAGATATACCATGCAGCAGGTCAAGTGTAGAGGAAGTAGAGCTTATATATGAGTGAGTGAAAGAGAGAGTGAATGAACTAACCCAATGACAGTGTGTGTGTGCTTCCAAAAACTCAACAGGTTGGGCTTGAACTATTATTTTCCTGAAGGCGTTTCAAATGGGAATGCTGAAGTTTGGAATACACATACTAATGTGAAAATGTATGTGTGAGAGTGAGGGGAAAGGGTGTTCGTATGTATTGAGGAAATCCTTTTCAATCGACTATGAGGGTCGGTTTCTGTCACACAGACAGAAAACGATAATTATTATTTTCTGTCACGAGCATCTTTCGGAAATATACTTTCAGAGGAATATGCCGGAATCGGATACACGAGAAGGAAGAAGAGGGGGAAGAACCCAATGACACACACACACAGAGAAAGAGCGAATGGTCATGCGTCGTTGGGATTGATAGTAACTTGTGTTGAATCAAAGTCTGAATCGTCAGTGCACCAAAGCATCATAATAAATATTTGTTGTTGCTGTTTCCTCAAGTAGGTTGTTTCCGTTTAGAGAGTTGACTTACGAGTCAGCTCATCTATCTAAATTATTTACCTCTTGTTGGCTGTTCCCTGTTTGTCATTAAAGTTGTTGAAAAATTTAATGGCTGCAAGTTACCTTTGATTTAAACCAATTCGCCTGTTTTCCCCTCGACTACAATAATATATTATGTAGTGCAAAAGTTTGGTAATTCCAAAGAAAAGAATTTGACGAAAAGGTTACTTTGCCTAGGCTCTTTTTCTTTTTGGCAATGGCATAAAGCTCGATACTATGTCCGCATTGGATAATTTATACAATTTGGCATGATGGTTAATTCTCTCTTTCTCTGTTCTGATCGATCTGTGCTCCCTACCTTGTTGCTTGTAATTGTACGTCTGGGTTGTCTCTCTTACTTATGCCCCATACTTCCAACCGAGTGTAATATAATGAGACTCTGCTTCACGTCACCATGTGTACAATCCAAAGTAGTTTTTGTGTCGACCAGCTAATGTAACCTAAATGTATACATTTCTAATGTATTCACTCGAAATTTATGAACAGGGATGACATAATATGATCATGACTGAGCCATATAATAGGTTTATAGCCCTTTCTCTCAGATACACACGTGTGTGGGGGGAGGCTATCCAGATATATTTTACCTGTTGATCATTGTTGGTTGGGTTATTTATTTATTTAAGTCAACCATTTGAAGACGAGAAGGGAGGACCAAGGATAGTTGACAAGGTTGAAGGTTGGTATGGAATTTCTGTACTACTGGGGGCAGGGCCGGGGCGATGGGATAAAAATACATTCACGGGAGGATACACCCCTATTTAGTTAAAAACCATTGAAAATTTGGAAATTTTGCTGACAAGTAAAAAAATTCGCTAAAATCTCGATAGTTATTCTTACATTCTACAACTTTGAAAATCTTTACGCAAAAGAATGGGCCTGTAATTTCAAATGAAGCTTCCATAGTGTAGTTGAGAATAGGGAGAAGTGTAAGCGACCTGGTTAAGGTGTCGATAAGACAGTTTACAGAAATTCGCTATTAGGGGGTATACAGGGGTAGTTGGTGTGATGCTTGTTTATAAGTACATACACTATGGATGGAGAGAACAGTGTGGACGATCTGTGAAGAAGGTTAGGAGCAAGGCAGTATACATTTATGTAGCAGCATTATAGTATTGTTGTTCTTCTTCTCTGGTTCATCTTGCGTGAAATTTGACTTTAGCCATGATTTAATTTTAATTGTCGTTTAAACAGAAGTGAACGGATTTTGGGGGTTGGAGTCAATTTATCAGAATACATCGGGAGATTTTTACGGGAGAAAAAGATGAGTATGTCACGGTTGGAGTTTTTCAGTCTTCTCCACACGTTTTCAAACCTGTCCTTTTTGTCCAATGGCCAATGATGTTGATGATGATGATTCATGAAAGGAAATTGATTGTGCGTAGGATTGGAGTGAAAGCTGAGGGAGAAGAGTAATCTATGCATGGGACTTATCCCATCCACAGACTGTGTACAAGTGAGTGTGTGAGTGAAAGAGTGTGTGTGTGCAATGGAGACACATGAATAATGATTACTTTGGGTAGTTTCCTTTGACATGTTTCTTTCTCGGCTTGTATTGAAAGTCCTAATGTGTGTTCTGTCTGTCGTCGTCTCGTACTTTCTCTGTTCTGTATTTGGGAGAGAGAGAGATAAAAAGACGGAGAGTGGGTATGTGTGCTCCTTTATTTCGTGCATAATGGCTGTTATGCAATATTCATGGAGTCTATCAAGCAATGTAAACTTGAGGGGATATTACAGGTACACGACAAACAGCCTTCGCCTTAACTAGTAGAATTTCAACAGGAGAGGGTTCAAACGAGAGCGTGTGTGTGTCTATTATAATAGAATGCCTTAGGAGGAGCTACGAGTTGGAAGAGTTGATACACTGTTTCTCTTGTAGTTTGTACAAAGTGCATAAGAATACGAAATGAATAAGTTAACAATCTAACATTTATGGGATTGGAGAATTTCTGTCTTGACTTAGCTGTAGGACGAAAATGTTGAATTCTCATGCACTGCCCACCTTTTCCTCCTTCGCTCGTCTTCGTTTTGTTCATTCCAAGAGATTGAGGTTGTTGGTCTTTACTTTGGGTTTTGGGTTCACATACGCCTCGCACACTTTCCCTCATATAATAAACCGACTCGTTGTACTTACCTTCATGCTGAGTAAAATTGGACTGGATTTATTTCTTGGGGGAAACTGAGTTGGACGGCTCTTTGAGAAAGAACTTATCCCTTTCACTCTCAGAACGGAGATCGATGGTCAATCATGTCTCTTGGCCCAAGAGTCTTGGGTTTTATACATACAAAGGCTGTTTGTAAAATGGAAAGTGTCAAGGTTATGGACCAACCGTGATTCAGTTCGAGAAATCAAGGGAAATCCTTTGAAACTTTGAAGAGACTCCAAGATTATGTGTGTCGTGTGGTTTCTTTTGGACAAATTTTACGATAAATGATGAGGGGATTGGTAGCCACGTTACACTCATATCTGAATTTTAAATATGGGAACTATCTTGCATAAAAATTTGTAGGCATGTCATTGTGAATTTTCAATTAATTAATACACTCGTTAAATTATACATTCGTATCATTTAATTTTGAACTCCAATTTGGAAGATATTTGAAGGTAGGAAAAATCAAAACATATGCAAATTGAAAATGCGTTATTATTTAATTATGCATATTTATTTATTTTTATGTATAATCAGTCTGTTTTGAAAAATATTAAACTAGAAATTAGTATGCATCACTTTGGTTTGCCAATAAAGATACTATTTTTATATTGAATTATTTTTATACCCATTTCAAACTAGTTTTTCCCCCAACGTTACCAGTACAAATGACAATCTTTTGATTTTTGAGACTGAAGAACCAATGTATAGCCACTTTAAGTCTTTAAGTCACTGGTGATACAATTTGAAATCAATACGAATGTGAAGATTTTTTGGAAAATTTGTTCCTTTCTTGTCAATGTAAAGAGGTGTTCTTTTGATCTGAACACACATCTTTTTGTACCAGAAATGGTGTCATGTCATGTTGAGTTGGCAACTTGAGATTAATTGACATAATTGGGGAAAACCAGTTAATCCTTATTTTCACAAATTGCGGGGTTGGATGGTACAGTCCACACCTGCTTCTAAAACTGCTAGTGAAAGACTTTCTTTTTCTCAGTACCAGCTACGTTTAGTTACCCAAAGGTATGTACTTGCTTTGGTTAGCCACGTGCTCCTGTCAGAAGACACCATGATGCATGCTCGGAACCGGAAGGCAGTGACTGGAATCTTTCTGTTTCACATAACCACACGCCGCCACACGGTTGTGGAAACTGAAGGAAGTGTGGGATAAATCGTACATATGTAATGTAGAGTAGATGGTGAAAGTCGAATGTGTATGTATTTATGAGTGAATTATTTATTTTAGAATACGTACTTTCACAGTATCCGGGTTTCTAGGAGAGATTCTTTGTGAGGACCATCATTTCCTTTTTTTTGACAGACAGTGCATGATCTTAGTATGAATGTCAAAAAAAGCAGGGGAAGGAATTGATAACACTATAGTGCCATCACTGCCATCACTTTCTCAAGCTACCCGCCTGTAATTTAGTTCTACTAATGAGAAATTAATTGACATGATAAGTAATAAGGAGGAACGTTAATTGCACCACCTCAACACCTTATGATGTATATATGGTATACAATATTCATTGCATACCCTACTCACTCCTTGCACCTTTTATTTTGAAAAAAATAAGACTATTGTGGGAATTTTCAGCTGTCTCTTCTTTTTTTGTCTACCTCGTCTGGACATCATTGTAAATATACATAATCCACTATTTCTATAATATACATGATATAAATGACAACATTGCTGACTGTGTGTGTGTTCAAAATATTAATATTAAGAAGTAGAGGAGGGAGGGAGTTGGAAAGTTGCATAAAATTTCAAATAATTTTAACATGATTAAACTTTGTGGAGCCCAAAGGAGGGTGGGGCAGTTCAAAAACGACGTAGAGTCTCAACAGTGTACTTCTCTGGTAGTTGTGCGGGTGTTCTATATATTTATATTATGTATACAAAGCATTATCGTAATTTTGGGCGTGATGATGACGATGCTGATTATTTTGTGTGTAGTGTGTGTCTCTTACATCTTTTACTCAGTCTTTATAGACTACACACACACACGAGTATACAAGGGAGTAATGTTGGTGTAATGTGGGTTACTCTTGCGAGTCTTGGAGGGTAAAGACGAGAATTAACCTTTGACCCTCTAGGTGACTCTTCTTGGTGATGCCTTAAATACTTAAATCTCATGTTCATCGGTTTTTTAATTTTACAGGTGTACCATTACCACCCAGTCACAAATTGACTGTGGCTGAAGTGTTCGATTCTCGAACTGGTAAGCCCAATCATGAGAGGTTGAAACAACACTTTGTTCAAGAAGGTAGAATAGAAGAAAATGCTGCTCTTAAAGTTATCCAAGACGGCGCCACCCTGCTTCGAACCGAACGGACCATGATTGACATAGAAGCACCAGTTACGGGTATGTACAATCTATTTTGATATTAAATGCAATTACTACCCTTATCATCCTTATTAGTAAGTCTACACTATACACATTCTCTCTCACGTACTTAAAAAATAATCCCTTCTACTACACAATGTAATGTCAATTGGATTCAATTACATCGTACACCCCACCAATTGATCAACATATTTTGAAACAAACCAAACTGACTTGAAACAAAAAAAATTCGGAATATGCTAGTACATAGTTTGAGTAAATTGGTACACTCCTACTCTGTCAAAAATAATTGTAGCACAACCTTCATTGTAATCCCGCTACTTCATCTTGGAACGTGAGATGGCGAAGATTTATTTTTGTTTTATTTTTTTCACCTCCCTCTCAATTTGTAAACCATAATTAGCTATTCGTAATTTTCATCACTTTTTTTTACTACGTTCTACCCAAAAGATTTTCTCTGAATGGATTTTCTTCTCAGACACTTTATGACAGGAAGGAAGGATTCGAAGTAAGGGGGGAGTAGTTTCGTAATCGTATCGTGGGAAGATGTAAAATTCTGTCAATTGTACGAAGATATGTAGACAGATGAATATATTTAGGAATTTATACGTAGACTAGGTGCATAGAGGGAAATAAAATTTAGTGTGTACTGTGTATACGTACACTATGGCCAATATAACAGACCGGGGAAGAGGAGAAAAAGAGGGTTAAAAATGGCTCAACATTGTTCCCTACTATACTATATATATTTGCTGTCTGTTTAAAGCAAAGTGGAAGATTGCCAACATTGATTACAAAATGGAGATTGTATATGGAATATGGAAGAACCCTGTCTTTCTCTCTCCATTCTCCCTCACTCTATCCCCATCTCTTTCTTTCGTGCCAGGATTTTTTTTACATATTTTAGCAGCAATTAATTTTGCACCGCAATGCGGTGCAGTGCGGAGGGAGGAGTTTCAAGGAATGATTTGCATGCAACATGCCGATGATAAGGGCAAGAGACTGTGTATGTATTTAAACACATACACATGTGTGTGTACACGCAATTTCTCCTTGATGGAGACTTGAATTTAAAGCATATTTAATGGGAATCTGGAATTAGATCCTTGTGAGGTGAATTCCTAATCGTGGTCATTGTTCTCTCACCAAATTTTATTCCGGCATTTATTCCTTTTCTATATCAAATTTCAATGGAAAAGGATGTAATGTATATAGCCTAGTCTTAGCCTACATAATACACAATGGAGAGTGAATTGACTACTGTACACTGTTTTCTAAGTGCCGTCGGTGTCGGCAGGTGATATTGCCAGAGATGATGGTTAATAATTAAAAATGCAGCAACTTTTTGTAGTTTTAAAAAATACTGCTCACGCCAAAAACTGGTTGGAACTTTGTCATTTTTTAGTATTATTTTAGGAATTTTGGCAAATCAATTGACTCAGTACATTTCCAACACGATAATTTTATTATAAAATTTTTAGATGTAATATGAAGAATGTTGAATGTAGGCTGGGTACATATATTCTTTGACCCGTTTCGTTCGTGAGATGACGAGGAGGAATATTTTGGTGACCGACAAGATGCTGGAATGTAGACGATGATGCACTTTTTGGTACATTTTGGATCGTAGAAACAAAATTGACGTCGAGTAGAGCTGGAAGATAGAGGTATTACGGGAGAATGCTGTGTATCTTGAGTGAACTCTCGTACATTAAAAGCTCCTTCCAGTTAGACTAATTTAAATTTACTGGATTCAAAGTGGGGTCTGGCGCACATTACTCTCACTTACTGGATTTGAGATGAGAAGTTTAATTTTCTCGATTAACCTTAAATCAAACGATATGGTGGAGGGTCTGAGATGAGAAGTTTAATTTTCTCGATTAACCTTAAATCAAACGATATGGTGGAGGGTCTGAGAAGGGGAACATGGAGTAATATACGTGTAGCTCGTACGTCGTACGTGTATACTGCATTACTATGAGCGTGTATTTATTCATATGGTGTATATCAAGGACACTATCTCTCGGCTCCGTATTTTATATGCAGGTCGTACTTGTTGCTGGTGGCATAGCGTATGTGTGTACACTACACACACTCACACACATACACTGATGACTTGCTTCCTCATTTTGAAAGTATCGATTTTGTCTTTTTTCATTTTCCTTTCCACCCTTTTCTCATGTGTTATTTTTATTTTTCGATTTTGTCCACTTTCCCTTTTAATTAGAGTCGTCAATCGCATGTAAATTGTCTAATATACCGATGAACTTGGAGGATGTGCTTGCAAAATACACATTGCAAAAAAAATATATTTAAAAACACACAGAGGTACAATGTAATTAAAATATTTTTGGGATATGAATTTACTTCTGAATGAATGTCTTTTTTGTCTCTTCCTAATACAGTCTGTGGGGACATTCACGGCCAGTTCTACGACCTTATGAAACTCTTTGATGTCGGAGGTGACCCGGCCTCGACCAAGTACCTATTCCTAGGCGACTACGTTGATAGAGGTTACTTTAGTATAGAGGTAAGAGTTATTTTTTGATTCTTTTTGAATTGTGTGGTGGTGTTTCATGACAACATCAAAATTAGTTTATCATGAAATGTTGGGGTCCTGAAACGTTATCCTTTACTTTCACACTACGGGAGAAAAGAAAGAATTTATTCACAATGAATGATATGAATGGAGAGTACAAAAAATTGTTTGTATATTACAAAACACTTGCATGTGGAATGTCGTAAATGATATATAATTATCAACATCAAAATTATTATAATTGTGATCATGCTCTATTCACATTTTCCACACTTTACATAAAATAATAATTTAATACTGAATGGTGCAACAATTTCGATATGATAAAACAAGTACTTGAGTACAGCAGGTTGCTGTATTGTAAATACAACTTGAATGAGCACACATCGGACTCTCGCTCTTTCGGTGTATATAGGAAATACCAATAAAATGAAGGACACGGAAAAATTTAAATTATGGCTTTCGCTGTGAACTTTATTATGACATGTTACATTATTATACAGGGAGTTGGATATAATCTTTATGGTTGACGTTGTTATGAGTATGTGACTTTCTCCTGAGTTTTCTCTCTTGGTTTAGTTCAAGTGACTGGTCGCTTGGATTTGAATTGCATCAGAACGCCGTCATTATGGTCGTCCTACTCACTAGATTCTCGACCTGCTCCCATTCTCTATGTGTCTGTGACAGGATCCATACATTTGTAATTTGTGTACATAGTGTATTTGTGACTGTCTTGGAATGTCACCACGGCCACTTACTTGTACTGTTACTGTATGTCTTCCACCTCCTCCAAAGTTCTTCTTGTTCCTCCTAAGTGAATTAAGTTAAAAACTTTCAGAGTTTAGATAATGTTTGTCCATGTATGAAATAAGTTCCATTGCATGTCATGTGGTTTAAAAAAGAGAGAGAAAAGGTTTTTGAGTGAACTAAGTACTACGACTTCTGTTATACAGATACAGTCTGCGTATGTAATATGTGCAAAAGTTGCCGTGCACTATAATAATCACAAGCTGGGGGTCGGAGCGTTTAATAGATGGGATGTGTGCATATTTACAGTGTAATAATGGAGCGTGCTTTCACTGAAAAGGTTGCGTGCGATGATCAAATTTTGTTTTTGTTTCGCTCTCTCTACATATTCCATCTGTAATGTGTGTGTTGTGTTGTGCCCAGTGTTTTTTCTCCATTCCTTTCCTTCTCATCCGAGAATAGGATGCACTTTTTTCTTTCCTACAAGTTGTATTTTTCCCCTCTTTCCCTGCCTACAAACTTATTACTTAACCTCCCCCTTCCTTTCTCTTATTCTTCCTTCTGCTCTTTGCCTGTATGTACCTATAATATGTACTACTATTTATCTCGTATTGATGTGTTTAGGAAAAGGATTCAAGTTTCCACAAACTTTTCCACACACAACAGTGGTTCACAACAAGTCTTATTGGAAACAGTTTACTGCTTGTTGTTTTATCGCTGTTTGTGTGTATCCATATCATTTTTTATTTGCTTTCATTCTTAACGACTCTACATAATACTTTTGTTACTATTTACTGTTGGAAAGAGAGACAGAGAGAGAAATCAATGTGCACAAGATTTAAGCTTTCTGAATCCATATCTTGTGTCTAGAAGAGATGTAGATGTGTAGTCGGGAAGGAAACACAGTCACATGTTTTGACTTTGTTTAGTTTGTTTGTCTAGGTTTTTTTCTCTCTATTTAGTTTGTGATTTTGAAACTTATTTATTAGTACTTCTTGAATCTACTTGTAAATCAGTCTGTAAATATACTTAATACTAAGAAGTACAGAAAAATTTCGAAACTTCATATGAGTGTTTTTTGTTGATAGACACTTGGGGATTAAACTTTAGAGACTAAAGTCTAATTCATATTTCATTAAGACTTACCAGTACTAGTGGTTTTTATTATTTAAATTCATATTCTACCTTTTTGTTGTTGGACTACTTGCAATGTTTGGATTTTATCTCTCAAGCATGATAATTATAAGAAAGTGTTGAAGCATTCATGGCTGGAAATTGTTTAGACCCTGGTCATTTTTTACGGGAGGAGTCAAAATGTTTTGATTTAATTGTGAAACTTTGGGCACTGAATATGTACAAGGTTTTCCAATTAATAGAGTTATATCCAAGTCATGTACACAGTGTGTTTTAAGAGGGTATACTGAGAAATCAAATTACAAGGTGAAACTCAAGTTTACTTCAGAGACTACATAATATGACATAACAATTTGTTATTATGACACGAATTTTATGTAAATAATAATATTTAATAGTGTCAATACATAATCCTTTGAGAAAATGAGAAAGAACACATTTTTTAAAATTATTACTATCATTAGATAGGCTGTCTTTGTGGTGAAGAAAAAAGTGTCATTAGTTGAACAAGTCACGTGTAAGCGGTATAAATATTTATTTAGGATTAAAGGAAGGAAGAAGATCTTGTGAGGCTTTGTTCTTGTACCTGATAGGAAGAGTCGATTAGTCGGTGAAAGCTGAAGGTTGTCCGAGAGACTTATGAATGAGCCTCACATACGTACACACACACACTCTCACTCGCTCACATTCTCACACAGGATAGAGTAACGGATTCTCTTGCTGATGAAAATAATATATGTGTTGTTCTGGACGACTCTATGTTGTAGTTTGTTAGTTTTGCTGTTGAGTCTGACCGAAAGAAAGAGAAATTTGACAACGAAGTTGAGAGAGAGAGAATTTGTGTGGGGAAGACAGGGAGCTGGAGATTCTGGTTGGAATGGAGAGGAGGCAATGGTGAAGGACTCCTCACTGTGGAGGATAGGGAATAAATGTACAACAGGATAGTTTTGTATTCGGTGAATGTGTGTGGAGTCATGTAGGCATGTCATAACAAGTGGGAAGATAAGATTATGTGTTCATGTGGAATGGGGGAGGAGGAGGGTTGACTAGACGGGAAATGTATATATACATGTTAGGAGTTGCTCCGTTTGTTTGCTTTGTCCAGTTATTTGATTCTACATAGTTGTACTACATACCAGGATCTGAAGTAGAAAGTAGTGGACGACGACTATTCTCTAACTGTAGTTGAAAGAGAGGAAGAGTTGTGATTGGGAGGAAGAAGAGGGTGAGGGCGAAAAAAAAGACCAACTGTTTGGTTGTAACCTGTGGTCCAGTTTCCAGTTCTCTCTTTTCCGCTCCTTCCTTGAACTATACAGCAGCAGTTTTAGTTTGTTCCTTTGAGCTGCGCTGTATTGATTTATTGAGCTTAAGCCTGCTCCTCCTCGCCTCTCTCTCTCGCCTTCTCTTTCTGCCTCTTCCTCCTCCTCTCATTCTGTCTTTGTCCCTGTGTTTAGTTTTGTGAGATGCGGGAGGCCTTTCTTTGACTCATGTAAGATCTCTTGAATGAATCCTCTCTTTCTCTTTCGCTCTCTCAGCCCAAGTAGTCAATGACTTGAGTTGTCAGTTGTTATATTGTCTATACATAAGAATATGTAGTTATAGGAAGTTGTTGAAAGTTAGTCACCAATTGTATATAGACTGTGAGGAGGGTACTATTTGTGTGAGACAGGGTGAGGGAGGAATCTTGCAATCAAGGGTAAAACAGACCTCTTCTACATACAATATGTATAGGGACCTACCCAGTGGTCGTTTTCTTCTGTACATAATATGTATGTAGTGTGTATGAATTTTGTTTCTTGGAAATCTTCTTGTGACGATAAGACTTGGTGAGGAGGAGAAAGTTCCTTATGTGTGTTTACTCTTGTCTTTTCCATGCCTTAGAGCAATGCGTAGTCTGAGTTAGGAGACTGGCATTGAGTGTTCTTGTTTTAAATGTTCTAAAGAGTATGTAGTAATGGAAGTTGGGAACTAATATTCCATCAGTTGGTTACTCACACAATGAGAGAGAGAGAGAGTTATGTTGTATCTTGTCGATCCTCTTTCACTCCCTTGAATTAAATTTTGAGTGAGGTTTGAAAGGGAAGGACGTGTGAATGGTGGATGGAATGACATAAATACATAATTATATGCATTAGTTCCTCTATTTATTTGCTTTGTGTGTGTGTTGTCTATTAGGTGAAAGCTAAAATAAATCGATTGGTTCAAGTAGAAAGGGAGCAAAGAGTTGTGGTAATGTGAGAGTTTGATAGTTCTCAGTTTAGTTGTTGTACCTATTATATCATATCGTATGATTCATATGATATCGGTCGTTTTTAGATCACTGTCAGGGTTTCTCCCTTCCTTTTTCTCTCTCTATCTTTCTGGCTGTCACTGGTGAAAATAGTACATACGTACGGATGGTTAAAATTCAACCAAGTATTGTGGAGGATGAGTCGATGTTGTTGTGTTGACGTACGTCTTCACTCGTGATATAGATGGTGAGGGCCGTAGGTGTTCCCATATGATTATATTGTTGACTAATGCACGTGAATTTACTCTGCGTCTCTCTCTTCCTTTCTCTCCCTCTCTAGACTGATGGTACTGGCGCTGTTGCTGCCTGTACAGGGTGATCTAAAGGAAAGTGAACAAAAACCCTTTCCCTGATATGACCATTTGACGTTTCCCTTTCCTTTGTCGGAATTTCGGTGCTGTGTAGT
>WJFB01001666.1:0-28050 GCA_009870185.1 Pygmarrhopalites habei
ATGGAAAGGAAATACTCAACATAGAGTATCACTATTGAATGTTGCGGGAAACTCTATGTCGAGTAATTCCTTTCCATTGAGAGGCTCAATTTACCATTTACTACAGTTCAAGTCAATCAAAAGTATTAACAAAAAGAAAAACTTTTTTTTCAATCAGTAAAAATCGTCACAACAATGATTCACTCTGTACAATAATTAAATGTTGTTTCTTGGCATTCAATTTAAATCATCTCTGCATCACTGATGAAATAACGGATGCTACATTAAATGATTGATGATGAAATCTACACTTGAGAAATCAGAAGGGGGAAGCAAATTTTTCAACTGGCAGACCATATTATCTGAATCCAAAAAAGATTGATAAGATTGAAAAATGTGAAGATGGATGACCCAGACAATAGTATGTATCAATGTACTCTACAATTTAAGCTCTTTGATTTCTCATATCATTGATTGAAACAATGGTCGGTTCATATTCAAATCAATGTAGACCTTAATTATCTTTAAATTGTTCGAATTAATTAAGTACAGATACCATAAATACTGAATATTATCTCAAAATCAAAAGTTGAGTTAACTGAAAAATTCACTGATCACCTTAGAAGGTTGTTATAGATCACTACTTTGAATTTTATAACAAACAAAGGCTGAGCCTGCAAATGTTCTACATCCTTACTTTACTCCCTCAATGAAACCATGCAATAAATTTTGATTATGATTTTAGGAAAAAAAGAAATAATTGAGTCGTATTTTATGCTCAAATAATTATGCTTGTGAATATAAAATGTGTTTTAAAAAATTTAATTGTTTGTCAATGTAAAATTGTTTGATATGAGTGATTCCTGTGTTTATAAAATTTCATGACATTTAATAGTCATTTTAGAAAGGAAATTAATTTTTTGTTTTCACACCAAAATAGATTTAAACAGTGTTGATTAAAAGTTGTTTTGTTGTTTAAATTGTCATTTTGTTCTCCTTGTGATGGCTCTTTGGGTAAGTCATTTCCTTCATTTATTTCTTTTTTTGAGAAGATGATAATCCAGTAGGGCATTAGTAAAGTTAATGTTGACTAATTAAGGGACCCTTTGTAAGGGTCCAGTTTCGTGTTGAGGATTATTTAGATCTTTCTATGCAAAGGGCTGAGCGGGCGGTGAAGAGCGGTTAGCCATAGAAAGTTAGCCATTTGAAATGTTTGACAAAGACCGTTGGTATTTTTGTCTAAGTACTCGTTGATTTCTGTGAAATTACTTTTCCATATTTTGTGATTTTAGGGCCACTCCTTCTATTTAGTTCGTATTTTTAATAATAATAGAACTTTTGTAGACCATATTTGTTGATAGAGACATCATAAATGCCGTTTGGCTTGATTGCTGTCCTGTAGTTTCAAATTGCTTCTTCAATGGACTCATCCTCTATCGTGTATACACCCAACACGAAATTACGGATTGACACGGCCATCCTAGGACCATATGCCCAAAAACTCACTTTTATTCAAGGGAAACCAGTAAAACCAGCCACTTTCAACGGTTCTGTTCAACAACAGGGTACTGTCAAGTAAGTACATTATACAATTTAAGTATGCATATTAGTAAAAAATTATATTCAAATGAGTCTTGATAACGACAGTTTTCAAATATTTCGTTTCCCATTTGAATTATAATTTAATTTCTCTTATTTTTCACAGTATCGAACGAAAAGAAAAGGATTTCAGTGCATTCCACAGAAAACAAAGCGTGGCATTGACACAGGATTCTAAAGGAAGAAGGGAAACACGTTTGTCCATTGCCCAATCAAGACAAAAGGACAGGCGATTTGAAACATTGATGGAGAAACGGGTTCAAGCAGCAGGGTCCTCTACTCCTTCGTCAATGGCTGAATTACTAGCTCTTAAAAATAAGGAGTCTACACTCAAAAATTCAAAATCAACATTTGGGACGAATGTCAATCAAAATAATCCTTCTACTAGTAGGCGAGAACAGTTGTTACGATGGAAAGATCAAAAGACAATTGCTTCAACGATTAATCAAAAGAAAGGTCCAAAGGTAAACTACAACTACAATATATTGCTTTGTATTTCTCATAATTGTTAATTATTATTGTACCGTACATAACATCATCCCATTCAAGAATAGAGGAAATTCATCTTTGAATTTTTTTTTCTTTTATCTATTTAACTCAGCCTGCTGCGACAGTAATCCAAGCCCGTGGTCAAGCCTTACCTAATAATAGTAATAAAAATGTGACATCAAAACCATCGTCAAATCCACAAGTACTCAAACAACCGCTGGTAAACGGTACTCAGTCTACTGGAACAGTCCCTAATCATGTCAACAACAATATGAATAAAGTCGGAAATCCTAGAGAGCGGAGAGTTACCCGAGCTATGAGTAAAGCTCAGACGACTGCCCCTGTTCCTTACACAAATATCCGTCTGCCAATCACGAAATTAAAAAATTTGAATTTATTCACGGACACCATTCCAGCATCATTTAATGTGAATGTGAAGAAATCAGGGCCCTCCTCTAGTAAATCATCAATTCCAAGTAAACCAGAAAATGGAATAGCCACAAGGCAATTGAAGAAGGACGCTGTGAGTAGTAGTAGCACTGCACCTGCTGTTGGAAATGTACCTTTGGATGTGATTATGGAACCAGTACCACCACCACAAAATAATGTTGCTCGTTCACCTCCTCCTCCACCCGTGACATCCGTGACAGTCGGTATTCAAGCTCCAACTCCAGGACGTTTAAATATTCAAACGCCTCCTCCACCTCCTCCTCCAGCACCAAAGGCAAGAGCAAAACCCAAAGGGATGCAATTTGATCAGATTTACGTGGAGTACAAGTAAGTTTGTAAAAATATAACTTTTATTTATTCTTATTCATCATTTTTGCCCATTGCCATGAGAATGAACATTGATTGTTGATTTTGTAACAAACAAACAGTTCTATTTACAATTTTAATTTATCAACGTAGTTTAGGTATTAAAAAATGTCAACAATTTTTTGATTATCATCATTGCTTTGAGAAAAATATTATTATTATAACTAGCCCGTGTTCAGACTGTAATTCTGTTCTAAATGATTAAAAAAAGTATGATTGTTATTTTTATATTTGTAGTAACTTCTTTCTGGAGGCTGGCACGGCTTTGATGCATGAGACTGATTATCTAAAGAAAATCGTCGAGGTTGCTGTAAACTTACCCGAAGATGTACTTAGTGACATTGAGAGTACACTTGGTCAGGCCAAATTGTTGATGGTGAGGACACATCTATTCATACATTTATTCTGACACAAATATAACAAAACAAATATCATAGTTAAAATGTTTCTCTCTAGGATTCTAAGCTTCCACAATTTGGCCAATTACTGTATTTCTACTTGTCTAAAGAAAATAATCCAGGACCTGTTTTACCTTGTGATCTGCAAGGATGGTGGGATGTTGCTTCCATTCAGGTACTTTAATACCTTTTCCAAGTTATTTCTCTATACAACAGCTATACAAGTTTTGTTATTGTTATCGAATTTTTAAAAAAATATACCTATGACCAGTATGACCAATACATAATATGTATTTGTACATGGATTACAGGTGGAAAAAGTGAAGGCTCGTTTTAATGAATTACGAATTCGGGAGAAAAATGCTTGGAAAAAACCTGAACCGGACTTTCCTGTTGTGAGTCAAAAAGTCAAAGCACCTCCAAAATCGATGAAGAAATCAACGTCTTCAAATTCAAGTGATAATCCCAGTGTCAGTGATTGTAATGCCTTAGCTAATAAAAAGACTAAACCAACGCAAGCCAGTTCCGGTCTCCGTCAATTTTTAGCCAGTAAGTCTTTTTCTACATACATTTAAGTAACAATGTCCTTGTTGATGTTGAATACCTGTTTATAGGAGAACTCTCTTGACTCTGAAATGTTTATTTTTTACTGTTCTCAGGCAGAAGAAAAAATGTGAATTCAGTCTCTGAAGAAGCTCCTGCTCCAGAAACTCAAACTCGAAAAGTGTCTACAAGAAGGTCAGAGGCTCTCTGTCATACTCCAAAATCCAATTCAGACTCATCCAATCCGCGTACTCCAGTTGTGCCAACCTCAGCAAGTCTTCGTAAATTTGAAGGTGGTTTCTTTCAAATCGCAAGTCCAGTCCGACCTAACTCGGCCATTAAACCAAATGTTTTTACACCTCTTAATAAGAATACAGGTAAGTATAGCAATACTTTTCGTTTGTTGAATTATTCAATTGCACAATAGTTGAACAATAAAAAATTGAATGTCATATTCTCCATTAGCAACTCTTCGAACTAATGCTGCTAGTAGTCCTGCATCTAGGCAAGTTACTGGTCCACGTAGAAGTTCCCTTGTTACTCTTGCAGTTCGAAAATCCATGGGCTCAATGTTTAAGGTAATTTATTTTTCAAGTCTCGGGAAATTTTTAAAATAACCTGAATATGGATTGTTCATTGTAAATAATAAATGTTAGACTCCTGGAACCGGTGGTCAGCTGACAGATCCTGCCGGAGAAGAGACTATGCTCATAGACCCGACGGACTTCCCAAACCTAGCTGGTAAAAGACTTTTTTTGACATTTAATTAGAAATTGTGAAGGAGGTGTCGGCTTAGAGAAGGAGGGAGAAATAGACACTCAACTTTTAAACACATTTGAGTTGTGCATAATGCAATATTGAAGCTCCCCATGGAAAGGGAGGCATACTTTTAACTAACAAAATTAAATGACATTTTACAAGTAGTCAGTCTGAAGAACAACAGAAGTGGTAGTAATATAGTAGCAGCAACCAATTTTGATTGTCTTGTAGCGGTCGGAGTGTGTCTCTGTGTGTTTGTGTTTATGACAAACAATGCGGAATCATAAATAATAAACAAAAACATTGCTCGCGTGCATATTTTCTTTTGGCTCTCTCTTCTTCTTCCTCCTCCTCCCCAGTGCCAAAGAATAATAACATCACCTTCATATAATAACACTTACGTACACACACACACACACACACACACACACACACACATGTGTAATGGATATTTTGTATGTTGACTGAACAGAGGGCAATTGAGAACAAACAAAATGATTTTTAAATCGTCTCTCTTTCTCTCCTCGACACACACATGCTTGAGTGTGTCTCTTGTTATTTTTTTCCTTCTCACTCCTAATTTCTTATCTGTCTCATTGTCATTTTTCAATCTATATCCCAATTATCCTTTCACTAATTATTTCTTTCCTTTCAAATTCATTTTTTTCCAAAACTAATAACCTCATATCCTAATAGACTATTGTGATCCTCACCACTATCCTCCTCCCGTCACCCACCACCATCAACATCAACATCCCGGTAGTAGTGGTAGTTATAGTGCTTGTTCTTCAGAATCGAAAGATTATCTCCGATCAAAATCATGTCAAGGCCGTCTGGACAGACAGAATAGAGTCAACAAGATGAGTCTGGACAGTTCATTAAGTCACCACCGTCATCGTCATCACCCTCACACAACCTCTCTTAGTCACCATTATGAAAATTCTACAACTCATCCTGAAGTGATAGGAACGACAACGACAGGAACAACAACAAACACAGCCGTCAGTCCAGACTTTCCATCCTGGAGTCCATTTAGCTATGACCAAATTTCCCTTTTTAACAATAATTTACTTGGTTCGGAATTACAATTACTTTATCCGGACTGGCCAAAGGAGATTGTGGAGAAAGAGGAGGAGGAGTCACAACACCATCAGCATTATCATGAAAAGAGGAAAGAGATTGTTGTTGTTGGAGGAGACAGGGTTGAGAAAAAGAAGGAAAGCTCGTCGTCCTCCTCCTCCGTCCGCACTCCTTCTTCTGCCTATGTTAGTTTTTTAGCTAGACCGTTACACAGTGACCTTGGTAGTAGTAAGAGCTACTATTGTGAGATTTTCGGTTCGCAAAATGTTATGGATTTGCACCCAGAATATTCGCCGTTCGACAGTACCATCGATATTGAGCAGAGCTTAGTTGACCAACATTTATGGAGGGACAGGGGGGATGTGGAAGATTCAACAACAACTACAACAATATTTCCCAACATTTTAGAACAAGATGTCAACAATAATGATATCTTTTTTCGAACTAATCCTACTGCAACATGTCATGACAATCCTCTCCCACTTCCCCCGGTTTCTGCTGTACAGCTGGACGGTCATGAGAATCTCAGTCTGAGTGAAGATGAGGAGAGAAATACTCCGGACATTTTTGAACAACCTGAATTTTCCCTTGTCCACTCAATACAGTGTAAAGTGTGTGATATTTATCAGAGCATGAAGTCCAGACGGAAATTGAGTAAATACACTGGCATCAATATATCTGTCGAGTGTACTAATTGCGGAAGATTTACTGGTAAAAATACCCTCCTCTTTCCCTTCCTCTTTACTTTGTCCTTGTTGTGTTCTCCCATAGTTAAATACCTAATAATGTCTTATCAAAGGTTCATAATGAACTCTAATTAATGAATGTTGGAGTTATTAATCCACATATGTAGAGGAGAGTACTAATTATTTTTTTTCTCTCTCATCTGTTCCTAGATATCACACAGCATAGGGACACTCGGCAACATTCCAGTTCTCAACCATCGTCTGATGAGATTTTTGAAACTAGTAAGAAAAGTCTAATTCATTTTTTCCACAAATGTGAGTAAGGAGAGTGTGTATGCTGTCAATTGGGAGTATTGAGCAATTTAATAAAATTTTAAAATTCTGTTGACTTTTCCAGATGAGAATGGGAATGACTGAGCAGCAAATGAAATATCTAATGGTAGGCACAAAGGCAAATTAATCAGGGTTTTTATTACCAACGATTTACGATTTTATTACCAACGATATTGAAAAAAAATAAATAACCATTTTTGAATTTCATCATTTTAATCTCTTTTTTGGGGATGATAAACATTAATATTGCGTGTATATTGTGTATAAAAAATTTTTCGTAAAGACAACAATATTCAAATATCGTGAAACATTTTAAAGTGTAACTTTTTTAATCATGATTTTAAAACTCTTATGATATTGTGTGTGTGTGTGTGTGCTTTGTCTTTTTTATACTCAAGAATTTTGAGAGCTAATTGTGTATTGAACAGAATGTCACACACAAATCCTTCTAGCTCTATGATATCTGGTTCATTTTGTATTACTTTTGAGTCTTTTAAAATAATTATGTTCATATTGTACAGACTCGTAATTGTCTGCTTATTTATAATCAAGTATTTATGCTAAAATTTTGTACCTATACGAAATGGACTGTTGTAAAATTATAAGAAAATTTCGTAGGATGATGAACTACGTAATTAGATCAAAGATGGTCAGTTTTTTGTAAAAAATAATGTGTATGATTCTCTCTTTGATGATCCACAGTTAAACGTAATTGAATGTTAAATTTTTATTGAACTGTGTGTAAAGTACAATAATAATGATACGAAACAAGGAATAGTTTGACAAATACTAGATTGTATTCATTACAAGAGCTGATAACTTTACAACAAATTGATTGCGTTTGCATAATTACAATTGAAAATGTCTTTAAATACTATTATCAGTTTTTTTTGAAATGAGAAGAAAACAAAGACACGTTCAAGTGTACTAATAACACAGTTTTTCTCTTATATCATGTATTGAATATTTTTTCCCTTTTTTAACTTAATGTTTATTGTAGTGGATTTATAAATAGCTCTACAATAATGAAACTTATTTAATAATTAACAATAGAAATAATTCTTTTCACGAACGACGCACGTGGATTTTTAATGAGAAAAAAATAAAGACAACATTGGAAAAAGATGACTAAATTAGTTAAAGTCATTCATTATTATTATTGTTATAATGTGGTATTTTTTATGCCATTGCCCTTTTTGCAAGATTGGAGTTGACATATAGAATGAGAAGTTATAATACACTGATTAAAAATGTCTTTTGTCAAAAACGTTGAATAAATGTTCACTGAGCGGTTCTTGTATTACATATATACATACATGGTATACATATATATGAGAAGAGCAGGAAGGAGACTGATCTTTAAATTTTGAAACAAAATTTCCAGTCTAATAATTATTAATAATGTTTCAGAGTAGATTTTGCATTCCGAGGCAGGACTCTGAAAGAATCCCCCAACTACTTTAAACGGCATTAATTTCTTTTTGTTGATGAAAGATTTTGTACGTATAGGTAAGTTTATATTGTTCACTTATTTTTCATCCTCTTGGAAAATTTGAAAGGTTAAAAAGGCATAATTTGAATGATTTCATTCTTCTGTTTGTATTTAAAAAATTCATCGTAGAGAACAAGAAGAGTACCCCTGAAACTTGCTCAATTACAAGGTGTAGTTGTACACAATCATAATAAATGACATTAAAAATTAAAGCTTTGTAAGTCTTAAATACATTTCTTAACAGACATTCATTGACAGGCTTATGCGGACGCAGGACTCTTAAAATTAAACAAAGTCTCATTTGACGGAGGATTTGAAAAATAATTAAAAATTTGGTAATGTCACTGAAAAATTGTCACTGTACAACTTGACTATTAACGGGTGAGAGTTGGCTCTTGACTTTTGATGGTTGACTAATGACAAATATGATTTGTAAAGCAATTCACAGTTTACACTAAACGAAAGACATGGGACATTTTACAAGTTGAGGTGGTGTGCGGAGGACAATTAATCATAATTAGTAAATGTTTTGTTATTGACCCTCAAACAATGATCTGACAATTGTGAGCAGGGAAATCATTTTGCAAGAGAGGTGTAAAATATAAATACCACACTGACTGTCATTAAAACTGGAATTAATTCTTCTTGTATCTCGTTATCTCCCCTGCTTTAGTTTACCCCCAAGAAAATTAGCTTGCAAATAGGAATTACATGATTAATTTTTTGTTAATTACATACACACAGCGTCAAGATTACACTTTTGAAACAGCTGAGCTTATATGCACAATTTTAAACTGACAGACAATTTACTGCACTCTTTTCCTAATAATGTAGTCATTTAACAATAAAATTACATTTTTGCAGAATAAGACGGCTTAACTTTTTTAACCTACTCATTTAAAATACAATCTATATAATAATAATATTTAATTTGATTAATCATTATCCATCATCGTTCCAAAGGTTAGTGTTAAGTACTTAGTAAAAATCCCTACGAGTTAACATTTTTAATCATAATAATATCCCTATTGTTAATCATATTTAGTTTCCCTATCATGTAAATTTAGAACCTCTTAAACACTTTGTCGTCAAATAGAAGCAAGTCAAGGGAGGGTTTAAAGTAATTTGTCTTTAGCATGTTCACTAGTTTATGTAATTACAATTTTTTGTTTTTGATAGTAGTACACTATGTATTTCATTCCAACTTTATCCTGGCTACACTAACGAATGTGTCCATTTTTATACCCCGGAGTCCAGAATTTCCAAGAAAAAAAATATTTGGCGTTCGGGGGTAATGTGGAAGAAATTAACCGTGTATTTAATATATAAATATGTATAATTCAATTATCCATATTTAAATCGATTCAAAGACGTTTATTATTTTTAAATAAATATATATAGTTTACCTTGCGATTGCGTTTTATTAATTTTATTTTAATTTTAAACAGCTTTATCTGTCAATTGTCCTCTAGGTATGTCCTACATGCCCCTTCTCTTCCCTCTCGCCCTCGTTTTAGTACAAATTAAATTAATATTAAATAGTCATATAATAATGTGTATTTTTTATTCATACGTAATATTGTATTTAGTTCCTCGATAATATATTTATTTTGTTTAGTGGATTTATTTATTACACTGTCATCACTGATTTAGCGTCGTCGTATCCTTTTTCACTAGTAAAAATTACACTGTATATAATATATAGGTCATATCATAATTCTTTCATATATATATATATATATTTTATGGTATTCACAATTTATTACAAAATTTGTATTATAATTTTCCTTTTCCTCTCTATTATTAATTTACTTTCTTCCACACCAAGAAGCTGCATTTTTTTAATTCATTTTTTTCTCTTT
This sequence comes from Pygmarrhopalites habei, assembly GCA_009870185.1. Lineage (NCBI taxonomy): Eukaryota > Metazoa > Arthropoda > Collembola > Symphypleona > Arrhopalitidae > Pygmarrhopalites > Pygmarrhopalites habei. The sequence continues at coordinate 10,037 of WJFB01001666.1, forward strand.
TATTGATTCGTCCTTTTAGTTAGTTCAAAACACACTATTTAAGCCTTAGGATGATATATAGTGTTTTTACAGTGATCCATGACTTGACTACACCTACATAGACCTTATTTAAAATGTAATTTTTACTTATATCCCCTCTCCTTTTGTTTTCAAAAATGTCCTATCGTCTCTCTTTATATCTCTATTTAGTAAATATAAACGATTTAATTTATTTATATAGCGCATAGCGTGTCATAGTATTTGTATCATAAGAAATTATTTGTGTATTCTAAATTGATTTCTCTTAAATTGTATGTATCATATCACTTATGTAATCAAGTTTGTCAAAAACCCTCATAAATATTTTATATAGGTAGCTTTATTATGTAGTAATATATATCCTTCCCTATCCACTTCCCCTTCATTATAATTATTTTAATCATTTTTATTGTAGCAAAAAGTACAGCTCAGTATCCGTATCCTCCTAGTATTAGTATGTAAGAATTTATTTTACTTGCAAAGTTTATGTAGGACCGTATAATAACTTACAGGAATATCCTCTTCCACCCCTTCTCCAATTAACTATTTATTTTTAATACCACAACCCCAACTGTCATTTTTATTTCGTGTGTCAAACAGAGAAGGTTACAGAGTCAGCACTTACTTAATTGCTCCATTAATTTTATGAGGAGATAAAACTTCATTTCCTTTCCTACATAACATGTACATAATGCTCCAAAATGTGGTTTTGCGCCTTATCAACTTTTTCTTCCAATAATTTCTCAAAAATTCTGTATTTTTTTCCCATCCTCTAGGTTTTTTGGCCTCAGTAATTTCAATTAAAATAGAAATATTCCATGTTGAATTTTTTTCTTTTCTTTTTAAAAAATCAACATTCAGTTCTATTAATGTATGTGCTTGTGTGTAACGGGTCATTCTGCTTAAAAGAAGTTAGGAACTTTAATGAATCCTTTATTCAACTGACTATTTTTGATGGATATTTATTTGGTTTTGATGAACCGGGTTTCTTTTTTTAAAAGAGAAAGTCCGTTAATGGTACTTATGTAGTGCGGCAACTTTTTCCTAAAGATCAATTTGAGTTTAAATGGATATTGTAGTACTTGTAAGCTCCATCCTTGTTTAATAATTATATTCATCGTCGTCATTTGTGTTTCGTGTTTGTTTCGTGTGAGGGACGGGGGGGGGGGGGGACTTGAGAAGAGGAAAAATATGTCTTTCTCCGCACACACAAACTTTCTCCTTTGTGTGAGAGTAGTACATGGCCATTACAAATAACATTATTATTTTTGTTTACACGCAGTGTACAAATACGAGTCCAGTACAATTAAATATAAATTATGTAGTAGTAGAAGATATTCTATATTATCGTAAAAATGCAATATGTAAAAGGGTAGTGTGGTGTGTATAGCAGTTATCAATATCACATAAATACAGTATGTAGTTTTTCCTTTTAAAGTTGTAGTACTATTTTATATATTGTATTGTATGGTACACATTAAGACAATGTAATCATACGTTAATATATATGTATACGAGTATAGTACGTGTGCTTACGGTAAAATCCATCTGTATTTCACTTATCATATTTAATGATAATTATTTAATTGTACATTTTTTTAACATCCACCAACGACGATCATCCTCCCCTCCTTCTCCCACTAAAATTAGGACTAACGGTCAAAGTAAAACTTAAATGAAAAAGAGAGAGAGAGAGATTTCCCCATGTTAGACTTGTGCGTTTTATCAAAAAATTAATAATTGGATGAAAAATTCACTCTGTTCTATTTTAAAGATCAGACTCAGGGAGGATTTTGAACAAAATACAATCAGACTTGAATGAATGAGTATAATATTTCAGATTCACCCCACTCGGAGACAATGGGAAGGAAATGAGTGGGACAAAAAATTCATCAGATAATCAAAAATCCTCTCTCTCAAAAAACGTATGCATCCTGAAAGTGTCTCAGCCAAAAAAGATTCAATTAATTTAATGACAAAATCTCACTTTTACTTCTTTGGGACTTTAAGTACACTGTAAAACATATTATTATTATCATCCACATAATAATCATGGTCCATTTTACAATACAATAATAGTAGTGATTCACTACTAGTGAATACATAATACCATATAACACTCGAGTGTGTGCATGCAAATTATCCTCTTTTTTGTGACAAAAAAAATTAAATTAAATTTTTTACGTGTGCGTTACATTTCTATATTTATTAAAATGTTGTCAAGTAGCCGAAATCAGACGACGAACGCTTATATTTTTACAGACATTAAATTTACATTATTTGTCATATTATTACAAGATTGAGAGGGGGAAAAGGAGATGGAGATATACTAGTAAGGGGGGAGAGGCAGAAGGGACAAAAAGAACTACTTCCTTACTCATTTCAATATTTGATTGCTTGCTTGCTTGCTTAAATAATAATAATGTTTATCATTATGATTAATTATCAGTGAACAATGCAATACGAATTCAATATTACAATGTGTGTGTGTAATATTTTACGATTACAACGTGCAAAAAATGATGTCTTAGTCAAAAAAACAACAACAAAAATTAGTAAAATTAATAACTAATGGTTTTTTAGGTAATGGTTTGAGGTACGACTTTAGCATCCAAAATACATTCCAACAATGCAATAGTAGTAATCATTATTTATAACAGCCCACGATCAAAACCAACGAGTTTTTTTTAAAAAAAAAAATTACAAATTGGAAAAAAATTAAAAATGACTAAGTTTTTTTTTCAGAAAAAAAGAACCAAAATCCTTCAAAAACGTTATAATTTCCTTTTTTCCATGATACAAGCCACTAACTACACACACAGAAGATGCTCACGCAGCTAACACAAATTATTAATACTTAACACATACCATCGTAATGTATTTTTAGCAAATCCCTCTCTTTCTCTTCCATTTAGTTTTATACAAACAAGACACAAAAAAATCGAATCAAAATTTTTCAACTCTATATGAATTTAAGATTATTTCTTTTCTTTAAAAAAAGTAAAGCGTGTCATGAACCAACCTGTAGTTTCCTTTTAGTATATTTAAACACAACTTAGTTATATAAGTACAACTAAAAAATACACTAAAATAGTATGTAGTAATATCATCCACCTTTACATTTATTGCAAAATTTTGTTTTTGATTTTTTTTTGTGTTGTTTTTAGACAATTTTCCCCCGATGGTCATGAATGACAAAAAGAAAATTGTCGTAATTTTTACAACCAACGTCCTTTCTTTTACACACACCATTTTCCACTAAATTAATAAATTGTTTGGCTCTTGGCATATGATATCATCACTAACTGTCGTATGTATGCTTTATTTAAGATTGTATTTTTAGGCAAATCCTACACAAAAATAACACCCTGGCCATTAGGTATCCACTTTTAGCATAGCATTCACTCTATAAGTTGAATGTAGAGGTAATATTTATTTATCCTTATTTTAGTCCTGACAAACGAAAGAACTGACCTGAACCCTCACATTCCTCCATCCGTTCCTATATTTCAATTGACATCCTCTAAAACAGCCCCAGTGTACTCACTTTAAAATATTTTAATAAAAAAAACGTTCATTAAGCGTTAAATAACAGTACTGTAGTACACATTCTAGCATAAAACCACTTTAAATTAAGCATATGTCAGCCAAGTATCAAATTAGCTGTGATTTAAGTCCACAAACTAGAAAATACAATCATAATTCATAACATTAATAAACTTGTACAATAACAATCTTCGCTTCCCTTAGGGAAGTTCCCTAAACTTTCACTCACTCGCGTCTCCATTTTAATTTTATACCAAGAAGCAACTGTTTCTTTTACTTAAAAATCTTTCTGTTTCAAATTCTTTAAAACCATTCCATGAAAAGACTGTAATGTAAAGAGCCTTGCTCCAGCCTCATTGTACAGTGTGGGTTCAGTAGTAGTAATTAAAATGTTTAAAAATAAATAGTCAAAATTCTAAAAATTATGTTTTTTTAAAAAAAAGAATGTCACTTGACTGGCAAGTTACATATTATGTGTGTGTATTTGTTGAATTATATCATTCCTCGTTTTTTTAAGTGAACTCAAGTGAAAACAAAAAAATTGAGAATTACTTATTCATTTGGTTGATTGAATTAAAAAAAATTTGTACAACTTGATACTTTTATCTTCCCTTCTTTGATTTTTTACGATAATTCATCCCCGCGGTAAGATCACTGTGTATTTACGTGTGTGTGTATGATTATGATTATGTTGTCTCACATGCGACTGAATATGACATTTAATCATAATATTTATATTTTGTATGTCAATTAGTAGAAATCACGATCGTCCACCCTCTGACGCAGAAAAAGAGAAAAATTTTAAATAAAATTTTACATAATAATGCAGTACCTTAACTTATGGGATAACTGAGCTTCTGGAACTTTTAAAGATTAAAAAAATCCCTTATGTACCTAGCTGACGACACGAAAAAAAATTTAAAATAATTAATGACAACAATAACTTTCTAGTGCAAAAAAATTGAAAGAAACCCTGGTATTCTACTCTTTGCTCTCTCTCTCTCTCACTCTCCATATCTACAATTAATAATATTTATGTTATCTCTAATTAATGTATATTATTATATAGTTTATTTATTTATTAAATGTGTACCACTTTTTTTATCATCATCATTATAGTTAGGCAGGGCAAGTGTCATATACTTGGCAAAGTCTCAAAAGACTTACTTATGAAATATTTATATAGTACTCATTATTGGAATAATAATGACATGTAATAATAACGATATCATCGATGACTACTTAATACCAAGAAAGCACAAAAAACAAAAACATTTATCAGGAAAATTCTATAGCTCTCATAATTAGTCTCTTAACTTTTACAACAACAATGAAAAAGGAGGAGGAGGAGAAATTGAATCAAATTAACACTGTCAATTTAACAGAGGAAACCTTGTCAATCTAACCTTCCCCTGTCTAAATATAATATGTAAAAGCCTAGTACTTAAGGTAATTCTTCTTCAACTCAATTCTTTGTAGGATCTACTTTATATACTTTCCCTGGCTGGACTCATACATGTGTTAACACGTTTAATCAATTAATTTCTTCCTCTATGCAATAACTGTGGGCTGCGTACGTAGTATATTACTGTGTGGACAAGTCTAATTCAGTAACAATTATAGTAAATCTAACGTTGAAGTGTGATCATCATCAATGACTATAATCAAACAAGAACATATCTTCTCTCCCTTCTCTTTCTTTCAATAATAATAATATTATTGTAAATTATTTGTAAGTATAGGTACTTATATTTCTCTATGTATGTATTATTTCTCGTTTCTTTTATTTATTAATAAGGTAGAAATATATATAATATATCAATCATTATTTATATATGTATGACGTGATTTATTTACGTGAACGACGACGATCGTCTGATGAGAGGAGAGACTAATAATTAGTCACTAATTGAACTAGCAACTAGCATCTAGCTATATATAATATATATCTTGTAGTAGTTATCATCCCTACACATATATCCTTCTTCACATTGTTTATGTATCATAGTACCTATTTGAAGGTAATTTATCATATATATATATATTGGATTATGATCCATAGCATTATGATGCTTTTAGCATTTTGTAAATATAGTATAATATGTAGAGTCACTGACTTGTGTGTGTATATGCGTTAATTAAATATATTTTATTTATTATATGGGACACTTTCTGAACTCTTGGTCAGGTTTCACAAAAAGCTTGTCAGAATTCAATAAAATGTTGTAAGGAGGCGACTTGGGTACATCCTTTTGATTAAGATCTTGACCTCCGGTGTTCGTCACAGTGGACATATCCAAACCGGACCAACTCAGTTAATCTTCCAAGTATATCCAAGTCCGCTCCTTACTACATTTTATTGAATTCTGACAAGCTTTTTGTAATAACTGGGTGAAAGCTCAGAAAGTATCTCATATGTATTGTATATATGTCAATAATTATTTGTAGTATTCACCTATGATCTATGTATATCATCATCATTATTTCTTTAAATAGTATATTAATATATATATCATATTTGTATTTCATGGCAGTCTTATCATTAACTGTGATCAAGAGTTGTATAATATGTATAAGATGTATATATTCCGTTTTAAATCGTATTCGTATTTTATTTTAATAATAGCGTAGTAAAAGTTTTAACGGTAAAACCACTTTTTTGTCTATTACATCATATTAGATTTCATACTTTTCCCTTCATCATCATCATCATCAAAAGAAAACAAATGACCTACCAAATTTCCTTATCCAGCTTGGCCTTGACAAAGCAAAAAATTACTCAGAGTAGTAAATATTATATATTTAGTATCTCCTGTATATAAGAGTCGGTAATGAAGTTTTTTGTAGTATGTATGTAATAGTATAGTATATATAGTATTTTTCATAAAAAATTTTTTCAAACAAATTTTATCCCACATTGATCAAAAATTTTGTCTTTAAAACTCTTTCTTTTGCAATTATGCTTGTCTCTGACCCTCCAGATTTTAAGATGTACAAATATCGATTTCTTTCTTAACACTTAATGCAAAGAACTACATACTATCATCACTATTATCTCTTCTTAGTCACATTATTTAAGGGTAGAGGCTCGATTTCTTCGTTTCCGTTTGATTCTGAATCCTAGTATTTAGTAGTTTTTATGATCAAGTACGTCAACAACAAGTATTTAAAATCATATCAGTTTTTTACTTATTAACACACTCATCATTAATCAATTTAACAGTTTAGAAAGATCCCTTCCACCTTTCTCTCTTTCCCCCCAAAAAGTCATTTAAAATATCTAAAAAGTTATTATATAATAGATACTCGTATATAGGTAGAAGTAAATGTATCATACTTGAAATTGCATTTATGTACCTTCTTTTTAACTGTGTCCCTCTCTCTTGTAACTACATGTACATTTTATTTAATTGCGTATATAGCGTTTCTTCATCCAAGCTATTAGTATTTACTCTTACTTCCCCCTACCTCTGGCTCCTCCAATCATAATAATAATTAATTAATGAATAATAGTAATATGCAAAGTTTGCAAGTTATTTTACTGTCACGTATAATAATAGTAATAACGAACTAATTTAATTATAGTACGTAGTTTAACGAGGATGTTTAACCATGACTGTCATAATAATAATTATAGTAAAAATTTAATAACACATACTATAATGTATTAATTATGATGAAATTCTATAATTGTAATAATAATCATATCATAATAATTAATAATAGTCCTAAAACTGACTCTCTCCCTCATTTCATTCCCCTAATATCTACCTCACAGTATATAAAGCTAACTACCTTTCTCATTTTAAAAATTAGTTATTTATTTAATTCTTACATTTGTTTACGTCAACGTGAACGACAATCATCACCTCTCGTCTTAATAGAGTCATATATTTAAACTGCCCTATTTATTTATATCATCATTATTATACAAATATTATCATCATTTTATTAAGATGACGACGATTATTCTTTTTACTTTAGAGTAAAACAGTGTAACTTATTTAATATAATATAATTTTTGTTCTATTTAGTTTAATATGAAAACTCTCTTTGGATCCGCGAAATATTCCTTCCCATTTAATATAATATATATATTTTATATTTAGCCTTCTTGCGGCATTTTACCCTTCTTTCTACTATTTATTATTATTTAAATGTAGTTATATACGTGTGTAATTCGTACGAATAATTATATAAGTTATTTATATGACCTTAATTGAATACTTCATAGTTCGTTATACCTCCATTTCTTTTGTAATCATCTTAGTACATGTATTGTATATAATGAAAATACCTGACTATCCGTTTATGTATTGTATTGTGTGTGTATTATGTAATAAATAATGGTACACCAACCAACTAACTTGAAAAAATTTGTCATGTAACAATCTTACGCTTTTATCCTATCCTAATATAATATATTCTTTTATCATATTTAAGTCTTGGTTTTTAGTTAATTAGTCTTACATCTTAGGTTAATTCTTAATGCTGTTTCTGGTTCGCCTTGGCTCTCTAAAAACTTTTATTTACTCCCCCCCTCCTTGATCACTCTGCTCTCTCAACTCTTTCTTCTTATGCTGCTGCATTATTAATTTGTAAATATTTCTTTTTATACAAATGAATTATTATTAATTATTTTATTGGAATTGGATTAATTATCATAACGACTTACGACGATGATGCGACTTTTTTTAAGAAATGCGAATTTGATTGTATTCCATCATAGTAATAGACTGGAGTTTGTTAATCGTAATAGAGTTATATGCTATGCTAAAGCTAGAGCTAAGCATTCATATTATTATTATGTTTTCAATAGTATAGTTTCCTTTTTTTCTTCACCAGATTCTCCCTCTAAATTCCATTTGTATATAAATAATGAATGAACCAACAGCTCCCTACTAAAAAATCCCTTAATAATTCACAACTCTTATAACTATAGCAGTTAAAGGGAGAGAGAGTTAAGCCTTAACGTGTAACTTATTTACACATCACACACATCACTAAATTAATTTAACTTGGTGGAAATAATTGTGTGGGGTTTTGTAATCATCATTCCTCTCTAGTCTCGGCATATTATCAGATTTGCTACCAAACCACCCACCTGGGCGACCTCCTCACCTTACTTATTTACTTCTCTATCTACTATAAGATTCTTCTTGTAATGTATTTATCAAAAATGTATATCAAGTCTACGAACTTGTAAATAAATTATATATCTCTATTATATACTATACACAATTCTATACTAAATTAACTTCACAGTATTTATTTTTCAGTAATTAGCTCATTTATCACTTGAATAAATAATTATATAAGAGAATGTACTATTGTATAATAATAATAACCATATAGTCTTCTTAGGTACGGAACAATTTGTATATATATGTATGTGTATTATATTATGACTAATTTATAATCATCAGGATAGTTTTTAAAAATCAAAATAATAATTGTAAGTATCCTTAGCCTTATCTTTAGGCCAACGACTTAGTTTTTATATTCATGTATATATAAACATTATATGCAGAATATGACATTAAGAGACTACTATTTTATGAGTCTGTAGATTTTGAGCTCCAGACTCTCCCTCTTCCTTCCTCTCACACACACACTCACACACATACAAAAAAACGCAAAATGTATAAATAATAGTTTACAAATATCACTATGCAGATACTCGAGCAAAGTACATACTATACACTTAATTGCATAGTAATAATATTAACGGCTAGTAGTTACCACATAAATGTATTAGGAGAATATCCTGAGTACATCTACATGGTTCCTCATAGGGCTAGTAGTACAGTGACTGTACTAGTGACTCTATGAGTATTCTTTCTTTACTTGGAAAAAAATTAGCTAAAGTACCTAAAAACTTAACAATATATCACTACATAGTAGTATTAAAATGGATTTTTTAGCAGTACGATTATTATTTTATCGAATACGATAATAATAAATACGATATATCAACTTAAATAAATAAATATATATATAATAAATATATATAACTCATAATCATTGTTACGTTTACGAATTGTCTTACACGACGTGTTTCTTGTATTTACGATTAAGCCATGTAGTAATAATAATTGATATATCATCATAATAATAATTTACCCTCTATTACGGCAGAGGGGGAGGAAAAAACAGGATAAGAAATATATTATTAGCCTAGCTGGCCTAGCATTGCTAACATGATTAATATTCACGTCCTCATATTATATACTCGGATGTTCTTTAGACGCATATTCTATATATTTATGCTAACGTAGGGCTTCTTCTTGTATACTTAAGGTGTAACAAACTAGTTTAAAGTATTAACTTACACTTAATTAATTCGTAACGCCTAGACTTAAATTGATTTTAGAGTTGATAATGAGTTTGCAACCTTTCAGCCAGTTGAGGTGGAAAGCCATCTGCTATTTGTTTCCAACAGCCATTCTCTGAAACAGAACATTACACATATGCATGTTTAGTTAGTTTGCTCATGTAGTACCTGCAAACATAATGTTACCTAACACACGACAAACACTCACCCGACAATTGTTGCTTGTAGCCCTGCAAGATCTGGAATATGGATAAAGTCATGTAAGTAAAATATTGTACATAGAACAGAATGTAAAAGAAAATCTGAACGAGTTAAGAAAGAAGATATTATCATTATAACTCTGAGTATTCATTATATTCAAGAAAAATGAAGAAAAACAGTGGGACATCGTTGAATAATACGATAATAATTTCTGACTGTAATGAACGTACCTTAGTGAACATTTCTTTTAGATCTGGTTTAGGTGTTGTCCAAGATGCGACCGAGTCACAGAAGAAAATGAAGTCACTCAGAATTCCACTGGGATTCACTTGAATCATGTGACACATACCCCGAAACGCACTATCCTTCTCCTCATTATCACGGATATTCCTATTAGAGGGAAAAAATGAAATTAAGCATCATCAAATATATCCGAGCTTTTATAGTCAAAGATCGTTTGGACTGGATATTTGTATGTCATAATTAAGTCGTAACAGTATAAGTAAATAAAGTCTCTTACCTTAGAGAAGAACACCTGGAAAGAAAATAGATAAAAATCCAATAATTCTCACGACATACTTTCAGGTAATTAGTAGCTTGTTTTTTTCTCAACTTTCCTTCATTCTTTCACTCAAAATATTATTTTTTCATTTGGTTTTTTGTTTTCAGGGGATATAAAAAAGCATAAGAAATAAGGACGTATACTGAACTAAGTTTACTGGAAATATCAAAATGTGATCCATTGTAAGTATTAAATATACTTATGCAATAGTTTTGTGTGTATAACTATAATTAAAGTACAAACTGAACTAAAAGCTAGTTGAACTCAATTTAGTTAGACTCTAACATACTTAGCCGAAATAATTCCTAGACTATCCATAATCTAGTTAGGTATATAAAATTAACTACCTACGTAAACTTTAGTATGTAATTACAGATACCTACATCTAAATTCCTTCAAGATTCTTTCTCACAATTCTTTCACAAGTTTATACTACAAAGATTGACATGAATATTAATTCAAAAAATCACAACTTGATAATCAAAACATTTTAGAGAATCAAATCCATGGATCGCAAATACACTTGACGGAGAGTGTATGTTTGGAATTTGAATTTACTCTCGTGGATAGTATCAACTAATATCAAGAATGAATGGTAATACTTGGAAGAAAAGGAATGAGAGAAAAATTTTTTAAGTGAAATATATTCAATAAAAACACGTCATTACCATTTTCTTACAAACCTGAAAATTAAAAAAACAGTAATAAATTTATAAAATGACGTAAGATCATTACGGGCATCCCGAGTAAGTCGTGTTTACTTATTATTTACCATACTTTTTGCCCTACTTGTATTTTTGTATTTTTAACTTACTGAGGTAAAGATGGTGCGACTTCTGCTGGACACACAAACCCTAGTCGACCAATTGTAATTGCTAAATAAGGAAATTCCACTACTATTAGACTCAAAAGTTACATAAATTCAAAAATTTACACTTACACTTAAAGAATGACTTCGTCCGTCATATACGAAGACCACACAATTAATACTTAATATAACTTAAAATAATCATTAAGTACAACTAATAAAAACTTTTAAATAATTTCAGAAATATAGATTACACCGAGTACAATTATTTTCAAAAACTATATAATAATTATAACACTATTTTGTGACTGCCATGTACATCGTACCGGATAGGAAAAAAACTTTTTCTGAATAGGTAGTAAAGAGAATGAATATGCTCACCTGTATTCTCCATTAACGTTTTTGGTGTACTGGGATAATTGATAATAACGATGAGCTGATTCAACACCATGGGAATGTATACTCGCATGTCACCACCCAATTTAATTGCAATTTCACCAATAGCCCAAGTTGCGTTATTACACACAGAAATAAGTTCTGGGTTCAAGTTTTGGCCCAGAATCGGAAGAAAGTCAGCTACAAAAGAGTGACAGAAACCCAAATTAAAATCATGACAATGAAAGAACTATTAGGCAATGGCTATAGGATTATCAAATTACGATATCATTAATGATTCAGTAATAACAGTAAGTACAAATGAAATTTTCGAAACAATAAACTTACAAACAAATGGAGACACATGTTGAAAGCAAGCTTTGGTCAAATCACCCAGTAGAGCAAAAGAACTTTGTCTCACTTCTGGCATGGGCTGAAAAAAATGTAATTAAACGTTTGTGAGATTGAGTACTTACGATACAAGGAATTCGAGCCTGTTCAAACTTGCACGGGTGTGTGTGTGTGTGTGTGTGTGTGTGTGTGTGTGTGTGTGTGTGTGTGTGTGTGTGTGTGTGTGTGTGTGTGTAGTGTGAACGTTAGTGTTTCGTTTTTGCAAGAAAAGACTCGCTGTGATTTCTTGAAATTTTCGTTAAACAATAAAATAGTGTAATTAAAAGACAAGATGGAGGTTGACGAAGAGGATACACCAGAGGGTCAACCCATGTCAGCAGAGAAGAAGAAAGTGTTGTTCGACATTGTCAACAATTTATTTTGGGCATTCGAAGGAGCCAAAGGAGAATACGAAAAGGTAAGATTTGAATCCTTCTACTCCAAATTAAATTACTCTGTAGTGAGCCAGCTGAGAACGATCAAAGGCTACTTTGGACTTGCGTTTTCAACAATTGGCATAATTCATAAAACTACAGCACTTTAGCTATTTTTAGAGATTAAAATTCCGTGATTATATCCACCCACTCCCCCGCAATAAAATTTTGAAAATCTGTATTTTTGAATTTTGAAGGGCTCTAGAGGCCAAAGGAAAGGTCAGGCTAAAAAAGTTCCGATTTAAGGTCCAATTCATTTGCCAATATGAACAACTTAGTGCAGTCAAAAATTTTTTTATCCAAAATTTCTACAAATTTTTTGACGGTGTTAGAGATTTTTTAGACATGCTATAAGTGGCATATGAATTGTAGGAGACCCAGTGCCCAATATACAATAGTCAGATTTAAATGATAAAAACTTGTCCATTTATTCTGATCGTTCTTTCCTGTTTTTCCACTGTACAACATTTCATGAATGTTATTATTCTCTCTCACATAATAATAATAATATAAATATTATGAAAATTGTCACTTTTTGTAGCTGATAGGAGAGACATTTGTCCCTGTTCCCATTGAAGAAGAAGAGGATGGTGATGATGAAGAAGAAGAGACAGAGGACAATAAAAGACAGAATGGAACTTTGTCATGTAAACATGCTCTTACTTTACGGTCATTTGATGCGAATGAGGTATGTCACATATCAAATTATTATACATATATGTATATATATAGCATTTTTAGAGTGAAACTAAAATCGAGAGACTAAAAATTGACATTTTTTCAGCTTGTAGATGATGCCCACAAGTGTCCGGTCTGTCACTCTTTGTCTTCAAATAAACGACCAACCGGTAGTCTAACTTGTAAAAGCTGTAATGACTCGACCATGAAAAAACGAGCAAAAGTTGTCGAATGTGATGGTCCCATGCAACTCAAAAACAATTGTACACCCTTCTGGATGGAATAATACAAGCTGGAATCTTGTCGAAGGTGTAAATTGGACAAATTAGGAGTGACTCAAAATATTGACAATACACCTCCTCCTCCCTCATCTCAACAAGGAGGTTTTGGATATTTTGAAGATATGTCAAGTCTCAATCTTATCAATTTGTTCCCTCAGGAGAGTACTGATACTACTGGAGCTGTTATAGTAAGGGTCATGGACTTTGGTCAGGAAGACAAGAGAGTTTTAGGAAATTATGTCATTAAATTTGAAAAAGATGATCCGAGAATCAAACATCCATACCATTTTCAAAAATTAGTTCGAGAACAAATAAACAGTGGAGCTTCAGATTTAAGAGGAAACAAGTCTGTGTCATTTGTAAAAGTTGAAAACACACTCGTCAAGTTTAACACTTTGCAGTCGGGAGAATGGACTCCAGAGACTACGTGTGAACTCAATTGTTTCAAAGTAAGTACTTTTATTCCCTTCTCTCTCTGTTACTCTGTGTGTGTGTATGTATGTACAATGCAAAATATAACTACACCTTGTACTAATGAACATTTCATTTGTATTTTTAAAGTTGGCTGATATCTTTGCTACACCCTGGTTAAATGACAAAAAAGGGACTCCTGATTCTCCTGGGACTCAAAGAATAAAGACTGAAGTTCTCAACTTGGAATTTAGGATTTGTCCCGACTTTGAGTACATTTCTCTTAAATGTTTCGATTTTCATCTTTTGAATCGAGGAGGTATAATGACTTGGACTCCAACTGATGAAGAATTGTCATTTGGTGATGAGCCCCAAACTCAACTTGGTCATGTCTATGTGCATTGTTTAGTACTCGAGAACCTTAAAGATGAGGGAATGTTGGATGCTGTATATGTAAGCATTGAGTGCTTTCTACATTTCAAAAAATACCTGTATCATGATTGTGTGTCTACTTTCAATTTAATTCTATTTACTTTAATTGTCTGTTGAAAAGGTTTATGTGGGGAGTACACATAGTGAGAGAAACTACCATCAAGACGACAGAATAAGTTTGACACTTTTTAAGAACAAATTTCCGTCAGCAAAAGAGTTTACGACTGAACTATTTTATGTTCCTGAATCGCAACAGTCAGTTGCTACGTCCTCGACAGCTCCAAATAAAAAGAATAGACCAAAGAAAATGAAGGAGGATAACCCTGTGACTCGAGTTGAGAGTGAATTTATTTTAGCTTTCCTTATAGCTCAGTTAAATAAATGTTCTTTCAAGAATTTCTCTCCACCTTATCCAAAAACAACAACATACCAAAAGTATTGGCCAACTGATTTGGAATTTGGTTCTGACGATCTTGACAAACCCATTGTACTGCTCAATAGAAAAATCATGGGTCGAAATTACACTAAAGCAGAAATGGATTTTCTGTGTGAAATCCCTACAGTTCTGTTCAAAGCCGACATGACTATTCACTACGACTGGGATTTGGATCCACTCAAATATTAATCTCTCCTTTGATAACAGACCTCTTCAACATTTCGTTAAATGATTTGCTAGATGTTATTAATTACAAGACACATTCATTCGTTCATATATAACCTCAAATACGACTATTGTCGTACTTTAACCGTGTTTAATTAACGTGGATTATCATTAAGGAAAAATAAATAAATTGGGAATCAAAAATTGTTGTTCACATTATTATCGTCATTCCTCATATCATAGTACAATGAGTTAAATAGGAAAAGTTTACTTACGTCTTGCATGCACTGATACAGAAGCTGAAGGATATTTGAATTAATGACTAATTTAATCAATGAATCCATTGAGTCCCTCGGCAAGACCAGAGAGAAGATCTAAAGCCACGATCATGAAATCTTTGTCAGGTGCCTCAAACTGTTCAGGACTTTGCATATTGGCAATATGTTGATTTAGAGTTTGTTCTACGAGTGAAACACAACGCCGGTAGACAGGCTCACTGTATGGTAGAAAGCCAGATTGTAAGGCTGTTGCAATGCTGGACAAACATTCCAATAAAGGAAACAAATCTTTGTCTTCATCTTTCAACATGTTCCATTTTTGTATGAGGGGTGGCATGAGTAAATTGATGTATTCTGTTTTATTCAGATGATGTCCCACCGAGTCAGCCAAAGTACCGATAGCATCGTACAATATTAACAGATTTTTATGCTGATACTTGGAAAAGGCAAAGACCAATGTTTCCAAAATGAATCCTACAGAGAGAAAAAAACGACAGAAAAAGTTACAACAATATGTAAATACTTACATTTAAAGTTTGTTTTAGAATTAATAACACGGTAAATATTATTCTTTAACTTACCTAAGTAAGGAACTGGAAAATGAGAGAGAAAAATAGGAACATTAAAACAATTGCATAACTTGTACAAAAATGAAATGACATCAAAATTAAAAAAAGGTATAATGTACCCAATTCCGTGCAAGCCTCTTCTTCCAAAGTGGCAAAAGCCGAACAGGCAGCCTCTTGAACTCTTTTGTTTGAATCTAGAATTCTTTTCAGTAGCTCTGTCATTAAGGATTTTAAGTAGAGGTCATGAGGTTGTCCAACGACCCAATGTGAATAACGACTTAGAGTCCAACACGTTATGGAACGCACCAAAGATTTTTTGTCCGATAAACAGCTGACAAGGTATGGTATCAACTCTGGTAAGTGTGGCACCATTCCCGACATACACCCTGAAATCGAATGCATAATTTACAATTTAAACAACAAGACTTTAGATCAAGAAAATCAAATGATTTTAAAATTATTTACTAGTGATTTTGTTAAAAATACGCAAGTCAAACAACTACTCATCAATATTTTTGAATTTTTTCTACCTTCAGCTATTGCTCCCAAAGCAAGAATAGCAGATTCTTTAATTTCCCATTCGGTGTGAAATAACGTTTCTTTTAAGATGGGCTGTAAGAGGTAAGAACATATTGAAAAATGAGTTTTCATTAAAGCTCAAAAACTACGACTTGCATCAACTACCATTATTGAATTTACACATCTTTTTATAACAAAATATCTTTCGAACCAAAAGAACCGGAAGTAGGTCATCACGGAATACATTTGCAAGAACATCCAAAGCTGCTGCACTACATTTTCCTATTTGAGTAATACAATAGAAATCACTTTGTAATACAAACTTGATCATTTCTTTGATACACTGTAGTGTGTAGCCCTTAATTTGTCGATAAATACATAAATATAGCAATGATATTATTCAACAACTCAGGATGGTAGAATCAAAAGGACGTATCGCCCGTGTGCCCGTGAATAGGTACGCTCGCTCGCTGAGCTCACGACGCTCCCTTCCATAACACACACACGGGCACACGGACGACACGTCCTTTTGATTCTACGCTCCTGAATTATATTGTAAGAAATTACTCAGATTCCAATCAGAAAGTCCCGAATCATCGTCCAACAGATCGTCATCATCATCCTCACCACCATCGACTACATTATGATCGCCGGAGCCAATACGCTGTGTCTTTGACTTGTGAAATCTTGGTCGGATATCTTCTTCTCTATCTGGGATCATCTCATCTTCCTCAACATCACCTTTCAGCAGAATTATGTCAATCTCAGAGTACCTCATTCCTTTGACGAGTACGGGAATTATACGAGGTAAATAAGGTGCCAGCACATCGTGACATATTTGAGTTTCCGCTAGGATCGACAAAAGATTGTATTTGTTAAATGAATAATTAAATGACGTGCATGAAAGCATAAAAAATAACGATGATCTACTTACCCAAGGTTAACCAAAACTCACACGCCTCAAGTGCAACCGATTCCTCTGGATCTTGTGTTCGTATTAACATGTACTGAGGGAAAAAATTTAACAATGAATAGAATTTAGACAATATTACTTTTCATCAGTAACAAGTAAAAACCATTTCAATACTCTTTAAAGAGAAAAAAACAGAAAGACAGAAAAGTAACATGTAATTTGACTCACCTCAATAATTGACACCATGTGAGGATATAATCGATCTAGTCTCACATCCAACAGCATTACGAGGGCTCTACAAATGTTCTTTTTAACTTCCGTGTCCTCATCCCCAGCCTACACGAAAAATATTTTTAATGTCATTACGATCATGGTTACAATTTCACAGCTAGTATTATTATTACTTCTTTTGTAATTTGAATGGGTCATGAAAGTTAGTAATTTTTTTTGTTCTTATTTTGCTACTAGTAAGTATCATGATTGTATGCTCACCAAATGGAACAAACTTTGGACGAACAATTCCTGTAGAAAAGAAATGAAGACAGAGTGTGTTTAATTACTAAATATTAAACTTTAATATTTTGACATCTTGAACCTCGTACTCAATAATAACAATAATAAATAGATATTTTTAAATGTCAACTTACGATGTGTGCCATGAGAG
>WJFB01001667.1:0-28034 GCA_009870185.1 Pygmarrhopalites habei
AAGATTGAACGAGAAGTCGGTGTCGACTCATCGTCACAAGATAAGACTGTCAAAAAACCTCAATCACATCCTAATATCGCTGAACTTGTTAAATTTATTGTTCGATTTTCTTGTAAAGAGGTTAATTGTATGAGGAAATGTTTTCCTCGCATTGATCTATTTTCTCCTCAATCTATACTTTATATTTTTGAAAAGATGGTCAAGAATGGTATGACTCTCACAGAGGATGCTGTGAACATACGCGCGAATAATTGTTATCAGAAATGATTTGATAAATTTTTCCAAATTAATTCTTATGTTATATGTATGTTTAAGTAAATTAATAATAAGTGAAGGAGTATATATATATATAATAATAATAATATATAATAAGTGATATATAATATATATAATATATAATAAGTGATATTATTATTATATTATATTAATATTATAAGTGAGTACCTCAAATACTTCAACTCTTTCTCCACTGGTTTGAGGTCAGGTTCAGGACGAACATGTAGTATTTTCTGAATAATGAAAGATACATAGCACATGTATTAGATAGATACAATCCTTCTTAAGACAAAAATTTGTACAAAAATGGCATGTACTAAACCGATTGGTCATTTAAATGTGTACCTGTTCCAGTTCTTTATTATCTGACACAATCGTCTCAATGAAAGAAACAAGTTGATCATGACTAAGAGCATGTAGGGCTGTAGTTGAACACTTTGTGTCCACCTCATCTTGTTTGTACTTTTTTCCTGAGATCTGTGGATTTGCAAAAAAAATGAAAGTCAATGATGATTAACAACCTGTATGAAAAATATATATACTTCCATACAATCATTTAGTTAACTCATTTAAATGAATTACCTCATGTGAGTTGAGCAATAATCTTTTTCGTGGACTACTACGAGTTCCAAAACCAAATCTATTACTAGTACTGGGTGTAGAATCTGAACTATTATTATAAATATCTCTGGGAGAAACAGATTTTGAACGACTTCTTGTACAAGTTCCCAATGAAGGGGGAGTTAAAGGTACCCAGGCTGAATTGACATTTGACTGATGCTCGAATGAAGGTATTCTTTCTGGTGTGCCGGGTGTTGTGACTGGTCTTGTTGTTGTGGTTGCAACAACATTCCTCCCACCAGGAACATAAGTTTGAAATCCTGAATATAAATTACACATGTTAATAAATATCAGATGTGGGTTAATACCTGTGGTAGCAAGTACGGCAGTATTTTGGCGCACAAGAGATTTCCCTTATATAATGACTATATAGTCAAATTCATGCAAATAATAATTGTGGATGAAATACTTAAATGGGGACACAAACCTTCTTGAGTAATGTCAGTGAGTGCTCTTCTTGCCCATCTTATTCGTCGGTGAGCCATGGTTAACTTTCACAATTATGGTTAATGTCTTTTAATCCTGGACTGCCGCACCAGTTTAGTTAGAGATGTTGCCATAATTATGTACACATACTCTGGTATACTATACTATGTAGTTGTAGTAAACTCCCTTGTTCCTTTTTATGTGAGTTAAAACTCCAAATACTAAACTAACTGCGTTCCGTATCAGCCATAAGCTGTTTTACCGCTAAAATGCACACTCCATGGGCTAAGGGCTTTGTTCTCTCCAAAGAATGCCATAGCCAGAAGTGAAGGCCTTCACTGAAGGGGGCTACCCTATTTTTAAGTATCCTTTGTCTGAGAGAGAGAGAGTGCGAACACCTTTGGATGAGGTGTATTCCAGGTACAAGGTGTGTAAGAATGAACCATATGACTCATTTTGTGTATATATCATATGTTTTTTTTATTGATTGTGTAAATAGCACTGTAATACATATAAATTTCACTCGAGATTCTAATAAATACTATAAGTCTGTAACATGTTTTTAAAGCATTCTTGTCAACAATTTTGTAGATTGTTCAAAATCCACCCAAAGCCGTAATAGTTATATATATATATATATAAGTACAAATGTCTAAAATTGTTCCTTAAATACGGTACCTTGTGAGTCACAAGTTGTGATGATGGTTCCTATACATTATGATTTTCATCAGTAATGATTTTTTTTCCTTTGTAAACTAGTTTAACTTGAGTCGTATATCATTTTTATACAATTCTTGTACCCTTAGGATTAGTGTTTATTAGATAATACAAAACTATAAAATATAAAGGTGGTTGGTGATGATATGATGGGGTATACATGGATTGTGTAATAAAGTACAGGTGTACAAATACAGATCATTCGAAAGACTACAAAAAAAGAAACTATTGAGCCTTGGCAAGAATTTTAAAAATTATCGAATCATTATGGACATATCCACCTGAAAAGATTTTTTTCACTGAGCAAACATCCGGATATCCAAAACCTTTGGGATTTCTTGGCAGAGTTGGTTTGGAGAATGCTGCAGCTTCCGGTTTAGACTTTATACATTCTGTCAAAGACTCTTCAGGGTTCGGATGCACAATCGTAAATTTTAGTTCACCTCGAAATGGCCACTGGATACTATCATCAAATTCCCCTTGCATAAAGTGTATGTAAAGACTAACGAATGTGGTTTCATCTACGGATTTACACAAACGATGTAATTGATTTAGATAAATTAGCTAACAAGATTATAGACCTATATTTAATCTATTTTTTATTCACCAAGATTCAACGGGACATCCACCGGAGTTGCTGCCACTGCCCCTTGTTGTGACTGGTTTGAAAGGTTAAATCTCAAACAGAGCTAAACGTACAAAAATCACATTCACACACATTATTCAAATAAAAAGCTAAGTGATTCACAATATATTTAACTGAATCAAATTTCGTTTTCACTCACTTTGTACCCAAATGTGTCCGTGTAGAAACCAGGCGAGGTGAGGACTTTATTACAATTTTTTCTCATATCTTCACAAAGTGTATGGAAAAAAGGGAGTTTCCAAACAAATGTTCCATTACAGTATCGAGCAGTCAAATCATCCATTAGACTGGTCACTTTTGACCCCAAGTCGAGGGCTGAGGAAAGTTGAGATTCTAGTCGATCAATTTTTATTTGTTTCTCCCTATCCCTCTGTTCCAGAATTACAAGTCTTTCAAATAAGTCTTTTAGTTGATTTTCATCACCACCATTTGAGAAAAGTCTTTGTGCTTTTTGTTTCTCAGCCGAACAGCCAGGTTCTTTGTCTATTAATCACCAAAAAAATGAAAGGAAAATGAGTGTCAAAATGAACTTGGACATTGTATTAAAAAATATTGTTTACTTACTTGCGGAGTAGGTATGTTTTGTGAGTGACTCATCGGATTCGGCTAATCTGTCCGGATAATTAGGTCTTGCATTATATCTCCTAGCAAACCGAACAGAATCCCAGGACCGTTGTCTACGGAAATTGTACTGTAACACACACAAAGGAGAAAGACAATATTAATGAATTGACCAAGTCATTCAAGAGATAATTAAAGTAGAACCTCACCTCATCACTGTCCATGTCGTCAAAGAGAAGCCAACGTGTTGAATCTCGGGAGTCTTGACGAGCAAAAAATTCGGGAGGACCACCAGCAGAACTCGGAGAATATTCCATGACAGGTCGGGACAAAATCCTTTTCAGTCTTTTGTAGGAGGCCGTACAAAGCTGATAAATGACAGCAAATCATCATACAATAGTATGAATACATTTTCAGTTGAGACAATGAAAGACTTGTATCAGACTGTAACTTGAGCCAAATGACGTCAAATTATTGTACCTGTAAATGATGATGAACATCTGACTCCAAATGACGCTGTAATTGTTCTGGCGGGAATAATGTTGCACAACCAACTTCCTATACATAGGTTAATATTGAGACATTTCTTTGCTATTTTGTTGAACTAATTTTTTTAAAAAAGAATATTTACTTTGAAAGGACATTCCACTGTGCCATTGGAACTGGATGGACTCGCATTAAATTTCATGTGTCCAGTGGATGTTGTCATTGACAATGTGTGTTCCAGCTCAACATGTTTCTGCATATCTGCTAGTGTTACTATTGCTGAACACCCATCTTTTAAATAGGGACATTTGGCCTTTTAGAAAAGAAATAAAATTTTTGTTAACTATAAGTAGATTTGTAGAATGTATGTAAGTGAAATAAATTATTCACACTTTTATACCTTGCATGCTAAGATCTCTCTCCGAGTGTAATTATCTGGAAATATGTTTTCGTGACTAAGGACACCGCCATCGACAGGACAGCCATTTAGATTGGACTGATTTCTGAAATAATGATTGAAAATACACTATTATAGTCAGTGAATCAGTGATTTTTTTTCACTGAGAAAGACAACTTACAGAACCCATTGAGCAATACAACCAGAACAAAATCGATGACCACAAGAAGTGATTACTGAAAAAAGGGGAAAAAACTGTAAAACAATTGACGAGTGAAAGTCACCCTACAGATTATATATTATGTAAGAAGAAACACTTACCCGGGTCTCGCATATACAAAAGGCAAATTGGACATTCATATCTGGAATCACTTCCACTCAATAATTCATAATCAAATCCACCCTAAAACACACACAATTAAAATTGAACACTAGCAACAAATTTTTCTGGATAATAATAATACTGAATATTTTTGTATTTACATGAGATATGGTGGTAGAACCCGTTGAGACGACTGTCGAAAGAGTAGTTGTTGTACTACTACTCCCATCATCATTATTATTGAAGGACACGTTTGACATTGTGTGAGCTTCACAATTTTACATGGCAAATTTACACAATAAAAATTTCCTAATCAGCCTAGAGACTGACAAGTTTCACAAACACTGGCAACTCATTTTTCTAAAATTTTATATCTTATCCGACGGAGCAACGATTCACTGGTATTTTCTTCAGATCTAAATTTGCGCTGGAGAAACTGAGGATCACTCTCTCTCGGTTTTCTTTTTATGGCAAGTTCCTGTATCCGACTTAAATTTTGCTTACACCTTACAAAATATTTAGTAGACTTGAGTTAGGCAAGAGGGGAAAAAAATAAATATTGTGAGATCTCACTTTTTCATAGTCTTTTGAGAAATTGTGTAAACAAAAAAAATGTGTAAATAAAAATGAAGAAATATGAGCACTCGGAAGATACACAAATAGTAAATGATTGTGTGTGTAGTTGAGCACGTTTGTGTCACTCTCTCGTCTCCCGTCTCGTCTTACTACTCTACTCCATAAAAATCAAGAGTAATACAGTAATAATAATTTGTGCATACACACACACTGTACACGATTGCAGTTGTACTTGTTCCTTGGTTTTGATTTTTGTTCATTAAGGTCACAAGAAACCCAGGAGTTTTTCTGAACTTGTTCATATGATTCCCCCTTTTTTCACGTTATTCCTTACATGGAATCAAAAGAAATTCTTTTTTTTGTCAAATAATACAGTTAAAAAACAACAAACGTAGAACACAAAGTCTAAACCTCTTTGATATAAAATAATATTACTTTAGAATCTGATCACAGATTGAGAGATTCGGAAGTGACATGGGACTAATGCAATAGGAGACGGACGGAGAGAGAGAGAGAGAGAGAATTGCGAATTGGAGTGTTATAACGAAAGGCACTCAGGTGGTAGGGGAAAATGTGCATGACTCAAATATTATGAATGTTGAATGATTGTCAAAAGACAGACAGGTATGGTTTGTGGGCTAGGAGACTGGCACAAGCTTTTTGTCGATCGGGGACCATTAACTTTAGGTACACACCTGTACAAATCCTACGTAGACAGAGAGGGAGAGAAAGAGTGAGGGTGTTACAACTTTTCTCCCTCGACTTGAAGTGGCTAAACATTTTTCAAAACTACAATACATATGCACTACCATTACATACTCAGGCAGACCCCATCCACACCTGAAATAGTTTTTTTCTACCTGAGTACATAGTAGTAAAGGGGATTTTTTACTCTCTCTCTCTCTCGCTGTCTCTCTTTGCTTTGAAACTAAGGTCTGTAACACAGAATGGGATTTAATTATTAAAAAGACTGTCTTGGTCGTCCATGACCCAAACCTTTTACCACGTTAACCCCTAATGTGACCTTCCAGTTGAGATTGTCAATTTTACATGATGATATTAGAGATGATCATATTATTTAATCTAATGAAAATTGTGTGTGTGGATTTTGGCTGTTGACTAAGGATATTCTAAGACTGTTTTGACTTTTAGTTAAATGCCGGGAATTTAATTACGAAATTTAGTTGTTCATCAAAGATGACACAATCAGATTGACCATGTCGTACATTGTCCTGTACGGAGGAAACATGAAAAGTGTGAAGGAAATTGTACTGTCAAAATTTTTATTTAAATTCCAATTTTTTTTGCCGGCGCCGTCTCTGTATGGCCGTTTAGTTTGCTGCTGTGTGTGTTACTTTGTTAGACGCTGAAATATATTAAATCTTTGTACTTATAAATAAGTCTTTCTCTCTCTCTCTCTCTCTCAGATTTAAAACTTATCAAGATGAGGTACGACAATTAACTAATATTCCATTTAAATTGTCTTGTCTCTAGTCTGTGATTCATTTTTGTGAGGGGACAGTGCACAATCTTCATTTTTATAAATGAATTTTTATTGAAAGTATCAAATTTCTTTTTTTTCAGGATAAAGTGAAAATCAAGACATTTTTCCCTTTGCCAACGAGTGACATTTAAATTATTTTGACCACAACAGATATCTAAATGGGGTTTTGAAGGGAGGGAGGGGGATTAATATTCACATTAGTTATTTCAATGAATGATTTTTGATAAAACGTCAATTTCCAAATGGTAGCAACATTAGAAGTTGCATCCAAGATGAATACTATTAATAATAATAACAACCAGAATCAGTCAAATCCAGTACCACAATCGGTTCATTCTCTGTCATCTTTAAAAAATTTACAAAGTCATCATCGAAGTGCTGGAACTCCTAAAGAATTGTCAGACAATGATGATTTGGCCACGTCTCTCATCTTGGATCCCTTTCTAGGATTTTCAACTCATAAAATGAACATAAGGTAATGTCAACATTTTTGTCAGTATTGTCCAAGTAGATTACAATAAAAATCATCAGGAAAGGAGTGTCCCGAAAAGATTTCTATTATTCCCTTTTATTCGTGACGAACGACGATGAGTCCTCCTCACAAATCATGTCATACTAAATTAGCGTTTTTTGTTATTGTATTTACCTACGTAACACCAAATTGACAGTTTTGTGTAAATTGTACTCACTTGTTTGTATTTCAAAGTTGTTTTTTTGTTGGGTATCATTTTAAAGATATCGACCTCAGAAATCCCATTGGAAAGCCGTTAAATCAATTACCGTCAATTTTATCAAACATGGAGACTATGAAAAAGCTTTTCATCAACTAGAATTGGGAGGATGGTTAGCACAGTCTAAAAACTTTCGAAGTAACAAAAAAGAACAGAAGGAAGCTGTACGAGAACATGTAAATGACTGTTTCTTTAATTTCTTTGTTTTTAATATCTCTCTCTTAGATTTACTAATAATTATGGTATAATCATAAAAATAATTGTTCTATTGTTCCATAACTGTTTATGATTTGTCATTTGAAAATTACTCATGTCAATGTTCACAGATTTACCGATATTTGCGAATGTTCGATGCGAAATCAGGTTATCGCATTGAGGCATGTAATCGGTACTCTTTGGAAGGTCACATAGGAGCAAAAATTTGTTCAACAAGGAAATGGTATGCTATAAAGTTTGTTCTTTTTTAATATTACAAAGATAAAAATACAAGTGACAAATGTTTACAAAATAGTATTTTGTGAATTGTGTTTGAAATTAATTTCAATAATGAAAATATTATATGTGATTTATTATGGTTTGTAGGAGTAAGCATGAAAAAATTACATTTCTGGTTGGGTGTATTTCTGAATTAAGTATGGAAGAAGAGAAACAACTTCTTCATCCAGGAAAGAATGATTTCTCTGTGATGTACAGCCTTCGAAAGAACTGTGCACAGGTGAATATTCAAAAAATGAATTTTAACTTGAATTTCGCAATGTTTAAAAATGTTTTTAGTTCAATTTTTCCGTATCATATTGATTTTCTATGTACATAAAATATGGAAATAATGGATAAAAATATTCTCTTTGTAGTTATGGCTAGGACCTGCAGCGTTTATTAATCACGATTGTCGAGCAAATTGCAAGGTAAGTTTTTTCATTTATTTAGTCTTGAACACTTTTCAACTCTTAGCTTAAAATATAGTATGTATTTCTCCCTGTATTCTTTGCTAATTTTCTACTAATTGTATTATTAAGTACATTGGCATACAGTAGTTTTTGACCTTCCTTTTTTGTCCTCTATTTATTCGCATATTAGTTTGTCGCTACTGGTCGAGATACAGCATGCGTCCAAGTTCTAAGGGATATTGAAGAAGGTGAAGAAATCACTTGTTTATATGGTGAAGACTTCTTTGGGGACAATAACTGTAATTGTGAATGTGTCACTTGTGAAAGGTAAGTACTTAGTCAATTTTATTTTAAGAAAAAGTATCAATATGTTGCATCTATCATACTAAATTAGAAAATGATGTCCCATAAAAGGAAAAATTTTGACTTGTCAATATTAATTTTTTTTTCTCTTTGCTATCTTTTGCCATGTATTATTTGCGCTGGGTTAGACGGAAAACAGGATACTTTGCTAAAGTGTCAACTCAACAACCTGGTGAAGACAAGGGTTACAGACTACGGGAAACTGATAATAGATTAAATCGAAGAAAGACTACAACAGCAACGAAGTCATCTAAAAATGCTTGTTACTCTGTTGAAAATGGGATGGATGCCACCACAGCCGGTCCTATGAGTGTTGATAACCTCCGACAAAACAATAGGATGACAAAATATGATGCACATCTGATAGTTGCTCACCAGTATGATTCAAGGCATCATACATTTAATTATTTATAACATACCTACGATTTCTGTAAAAATACTTTCAAAAACAAAATGACCAACATGGTCAACGATCTCTCTGCATTACAAAATGGTCTTTGCGAACTCTAGCACAAATTACCTAAAGTAGAGGGGGAAGAGGAGGAGGAGGAGGGAAATTTTTGTCTTTAATTTATAATGAAATG
Source organism: Pygmarrhopalites habei (assembly GCA_009870185.1). Classification (NCBI taxonomy): domain Eukaryota; kingdom Metazoa; phylum Arthropoda; class Collembola; order Symphypleona; family Arrhopalitidae; genus Pygmarrhopalites; species Pygmarrhopalites habei. The sequence continues at coordinate 9,098 of WJFB01001667.1, forward strand.
TGATCTGTCAATCTTTTTTCCTTTCTCAAAATGAGAATTCAAAAACAGTTCAAATACAAAGTGTTCACATGTGTTCGCAAAGATTTCTTCTTAACCAATTCCAATTGTACAGAAATCGTAGGGATATGTTGTAGAAGACAATTTATTTCTAGGACAAACTATTCATATTCATTAATCATGATTTATATAAGTTTTACTTTTTGTGTTCGCAAAACTGGCTTGTTTACAATCAGACAATTTAAGCTTACAAAAAAACATAGTCAAATTTAACTTGATCAGAGTTGGTAAACCTGTAAATATTTGATTCTTTTTTTACAAAAAAAATAACTTATTTGGCTGAATCATGCGAAGTATACACATTTACAAAGCAATAAACAAAAGACCAAATTTTCAGAAAGGGTCATTTAAAAAAAATTGACGGGAAAGTGTAAGACCGATTGGAGGAGGCGTTGTATGGAGGAGTGGTTTTTTTCTTTAATATTATTTTGTCCCCCCATTGTTTCATATTTTTGCTATATATTATAAAATTTTATTATGAGTATGTAGTGCAAGTTGAATGGTTTTTTCCTTGTACTACGCCTCACTTTTATCGTACTACCAACCATTACTCCCTCCCCCTCACATGAACGACCTCAAGGTCAAGTTTCTTACATGTCGGAAGAGGGATAACCCTTTACAAGTCAATTTGAGGAGAAAATTGAAATTTTTCAAAACACACATACACTGAAAGACTCGTAAATTTTCTTTGACTTTTGACTGAATTGTTTGATTGCATATATGCGATGATTTTTTTCTCAAAATTTTCTTGAATTTAAAGTTGACTAAACATGCGCTTTCATGCCACATGCGGACAGAAAGGGTATTTGTACAAAATTGTAAAGAGTTGATTATGAATTTCCACTAATGATTGGTTAATTTTTTCAGTGGTTCAACTGAAAAACCCATGTCGTCCCGACCCAACGCACGTCTATCGGTATCCCCTACGTCAAAAACTCATCTGAATTCTTCATTCGTGAACAGATCCGGGAAATCTCGAGAGAGAGGATTCATCTCACCTGGATTTTGCGATGATTCCGAATCTGGATCAAATTCAAGTTCCAGTAGTTCGACCAGCTCTACTCAAAGCGACTCGGGTGTAGACTGTTCAAGTAATTCATCCGAGCGTGTTCCATTAGAGTCAATTGTTGCTCCAAGTGACAGAAGGGCACATAATGGAATTACCCTTAGGAGCCACAAAGTCCTACACGATCCAAAAATTGTTGTTGGTTGTGGTTCGTACTCTACTACTCCCATTCCATCAGATCTTGACAGTCCACTTAGAAGAAAGTCCCAACGCGAGTCCCTTGTTTCCGCAACTGAGTGTTCACATTTTAATAATAATAATCATAATAACATTGGGAACGATGATGACTTACACTCATCAATCCCAATCAACAATAATAATAGTAATAATAATAGCCCAAGTAAAGGAAATCTTCGCATGACTTTTCGTAAAAAGAGGAGTACAGTGTTAGATGAGGTCATCGAATCTGGAAATAATGATTGTCATGATCAGGGAGGAAGCGTGACAGACAGGAAAAATTCATCAGACCATGATAGGGAAAATTCAGACGTTGTCCCATTTGAGGCTCAATATGAGATTCTGCATTTTATACATACAAGCCCTGTACACAGCACAGGTTACGTAGAAAGTTGTAATGAGGAAATCGACGAGTCCTCCTCATCTCCTCCCCCGATAATAAGTACTAGAAAGAAGAGTAAAAAACGAAGCAAGAATAAGAAAAAACACAAATCTAAAGACAGAGAAAAGACTAAAAATGAAGTTGTTATAAATTATGAGCATGAACAAGAAAAAGAAGATGAGGAAATTTCTCGAAAGAGGCATTTACAACAGAAATTAGTTTCAACAGGGACAGCATTGGCAAATAATAGTTCCAATCCATCTGTAGTAGTAGAACCCATAGGTAGTAAAGCTAAAAGGATTCGCTTACTGATTGGTGAAAGAATTTTTTGTGAAAGAACAGTGAAGACGACAGGAGGAGGCGAGTGCACAATCGATCTAAATAAGGACGTCTCTCCTTAGTTTTACTAGTCTCTTTTGTTTGAGGGAACATGTTATATATAATTTTCACATATTTAATAATACAGGTTCATTCATTACTAATATTATTTATTATAATGAGTTTAGTAAAATTAAAAATGAGAGAAACCAGGTGACTGACAAAAAAGGCGACCCCTCACACGCCTAACGCTGTCTCATCCTCTTCTACAAAAAACGCCACTTTGACTGCCGAAATCTTATGTTGCCAGAGACAATTCTCTACCATAATATATTTACCTCTCTGTTATTCAAAAGCTGTTGCTGGTCACAAATTACAGAATTGATAGGAATTCCTTTTCACGTTTTAAAAAAAATCTGACTTGTAAAATCAATCAACCCCAATGTCCTATTTCCTACAAAAGACGTCAAATTGTTCATGAAAAGATATTCTTCGTCTTGTCAAAAAAACAAATTCTTTTTCAATGTAAGCGAATCAAATCTTTACTATTTTAGCTTAAACATTGTTAAAATATTACTCTCTTTTTGTAATGTGGTGACGACACATAAATATATATCTACATAGGTTTATCGATTAGGTAGTATCGATTAGGTAGTTGTGAAAAGATGAAGGATGAAGATGATGATGACAAAAAAACTCACAGAATTAAAAAATATGTTCTTAAATAATAATTATTTTTTTGCGAGACGCAAGTGTGGTGTGTTTCCAAAATTTTGACAAACGCAAAAAGAAAACAACCAACGTTTTAAGTTATATGATGTAGGTGTTATGTAATATATTTCCAATTTTATTTAAAAACTTTTCTTCTTGAAAAGAACAAGACTAATTAAAGTAGACACAAATTAATAATGGAATAAGTAAAGCTCTCTCTATATATAATATTCTAACTACTTTTATTTATCTTTAAGCATAAAGGTGTTGACTGATACTGAGTTTTTTGACTGATACTGACGACACACTCCTGAGTTTACTTATACAAAACCAAACCAAACACACGTACACAAAAAATCAATATAAATTGAAGCATTCAAGAACTTCTTTTTTTCTTGAAAAAAAGGAGTATTATTGTACCACACACACACTCTTATCTTCGTCACCTTTGTGTTCAAAGTTAAATTAAAATAAAATTCAATTTTGTATATAGATTGCATTCTTATTCCTATATAATATTTCTAAAATAAATATACATACTTATATAAATGTCATGTCCGATAATAAATGTATATCAAGACTTGAATGAACGTCCCCGAGTGTAAACACTTTTACAAAACACAACAAAATGTCGTATCGTTATATTTTAATCTATTTGTAATTTTTAATACGCCTCATTTTATGAATCGTGTACATTTCTCGAAATTATTGTACTATCACTATGTAAATTATTAGCTGTTCTAAAAATTATATTATTAATATGGAGGGGGTGGGGTGCAAAACGAGAGAAAGCCTCGAAAGTGAAAGTATTTAGATGCATGTCAAATTTTAAAAGTAATTATTAAATTAAAACTAATTACCATAAAAAATATCTTTTTACCCGTAAATACACGACACGAAGAAAAAGAAAGAATTGTTCAAAAATGAAATGAAACAAAGGAATCATGTTTTTCATGTTAATGTCATCTTGTACATTTTCTGTCAAAACAAAACTTACTACATATTTTATAAAATATTTAAAAGTTGTTCACACATCTTACGTCGTTCAGGTTGTAATTAATATGCATTTATACATTACTGTTTACTATTATCTTTACGATTCCGACAAAAAACGATCGTTTTTTTCTTTTTTTAAATGACCCGACCCTATTGTAATGACGGAGCGTTTTAATTTTTATTTACAAACACGTTACATGTATTGTCCTTGTATTTGTTGTTACAAGGAATCTTGATCTTTACACGTTTCCCTTTGGAAGAAATAACAAGAGAAAATACAACTGATTTTCTATATATGATATAAAAGAGTATAAAAAACATGTAAGTAATGACATCAACAAAGAGCAAACAAAAAAATTTTTTAAACCGTCTTGATGCCCTACGATATTCTGTGGTGTGATTACAACAAACGGAGAATGTAAATACACAACAACAATTTTACCTGGAACTGTAAGAGCAAAACCGATTTGTTCATAAATATATATAATTATATGTAATATACACACACATTGTAAGAACTGAGAGAGGGAAATATCCTACATATTTTTATGTTCACGCGAGTATTGTAAGTGCATACACATACTACATGCACACACACGTCGTATAAAATGTATGTACTACAATACAAAATGTTGTATTTATTATTTATTGTAGACTAGAAGTTTTACTTTTAAAGGTCTGAATTCGTATTGTTTAAAGTAAAATCGGAAATTTTGTGACTTATACGTATCTGAGCCGTGTGCTGCTCTGCTATGTTTGTGCTTTCTCTTATTTTCTCTCATCTCATTCTCTCAATTGTAAATGCACAGACTATCATCGGCCTTCATCTACTTGAAAAGATATGGTGTCTCTGGTGGAACACAAATCATGCGATTATTTTACTGTTGAACCCCCCTTACTCACCGACTCTATCTCTCTCCGTGTTTTGTATATCCGTATCTGGATGGGATATCTGTTATACTGGGACTGGATTTGGCTCTTCCTCATCTCCTAAAACTCACAATCATGGGGCGGGTAGCCTCAGAATGGGTGGATTTTGCGGATTTTGTACATTAGCATATTAATAATTCTCTGCATTCACTTCTTGCTTTATTTATCATTTATTTGGTGTACAACCCAAGTTCCTCCTCCTCTTCTTTCTCCTCATCCTTTATTTTCTGACTGAATAATAATAAAAGTGTAGATTTCATTTTCCCCGTCATGGAGAAAGCTGAGGAAAGACAGTCACATCACATACACCCCCCTCCTCTCCCCGTTTTTCCCATATAGACGTAAACCAGTTTTTGCAAATTTTATTGGTCATGCCTCAATTCTCAAAATAATATGGATTTATGTAGGGAATGAACGAGAGTATATTATATTTTAGGCTATGGAATAAATCACTCAAGAAAATTCATACTCCCGGCTCTACTATTCCATATCTTTCACATCTCCAATCCTCCACTCTTTATATCACACTTTTTACTTGTATGTATTTATGTACAAGAACAAAAAGGTTATATAAACATCATTTTGTAATAGTTGGCAGAGTAAAATGTCAACGACATAATGTACAGTTATGACACACACACGCACACAAAATCATTCATAATAGATTGTGATATTTCTTTTTTGCCATTATTTATGATTTTGCTTTTCCAAACAACTTGTACATAGAAATTCAGTTTGACTCTCAAACTCACAAAAATCCCTTTTAAATCCTCCAATGCTATTCGAAAACTTGTACTGGAATATTATATTCCAGTACAATAAAAGTTTCTCCTCTGTAACATCTTTTTCAATGATAATTAAAAAGAGTTGACAAGAACAAATAATTTTGTCAACATTAATTGACAAGTTCTAATTGAATTGATTCTCCTCGCATCCTCCCATATGTACTTGTAAGACAATTAATTAGTAAATATACACAAAATTAAATTTTCAATTGAAAGTTTACAGCCAAAACATGTTTTCCCTGTTTCTACGAGTCAAAGTTTGCCAAAAGCTGACAATGGCTATTTAGTTCAAGGGAAGCTAGAGAATGAAGATAGAGACTTGAAACAAAAAACTAATTTTAATTTACTCATTGAATCCCTTGTCAGACTGAGTTCCTTGTCATGTATGCCCAACACACACACACACACACATACACTGTATGACCTTTACAGAGATGTGAAAAGGAAAGTTCTCTGGAATCCTTCATTTATTGAATACTTATTCGAGTGCTGTACAAAATAAATAGACTTTCCGCCAAAGTCCTTTCACCCCTCACATACAATCCTTCGTGAGTGGGTGGGTGGCTGGGTGTGTGTAAAACAAAAGTAGATTCTTCCCATGTTCCAACTATGTGTGTTCATCCTAGAGAGAAACAAAACAGGGAGAAAGAGAAACACACACACACACACACAAGACACAAGGTAAGGGGTCTTTTGCAACACATTGTATAAATACAGAGAAAAGCAACTATTTCAGAGAAATTACGTGGGCTGCATGCTGCTCTCTTCTGCCTTTCCCAAATTTAGAGCATACATGCGTGAAGGGTTCACAATTGTGTGTGTAGTCTTAAAAACGAAGGGATCCACACACACACACACTCACTCAATTCTCTCAACACATGATGACGGACAGAGGAGAAGAAAGAGGAGGGGAAATTCTACAGAGAGAAACGGTAGAACTGAGATGTAAGGAGAAAAGGCAAGCTGTTTGAAGGAAAATTCAGTGATAATGCGATTCAGATGAATAAATGATATTTTAAATGTATAGGGGGGAAGAAACAGAGAGAGGGAGAGGGAGATGGAGAAATTTTCTTCTGTGGGAAACACTAATGAACCTTTGATGGTTCGTATCTCGAGATGGAGAAAGACTTTGTATCACACGCACCAGACACTCTCCTCTCCGGTGGAGAGTAAAAAGAAAATTTTCTACTCACGACATCCCCTCATCCTCTTCTATTATATATTTCCACACACACACACATACCTACACACACTCGTTACGTACCTACCACCCATGTATGTATGTATTTCAAGTTTAACGGAAGACAACCTGTTTTACAAACATTACATCTTGAAAGTTTTGTGTACTTTCTCCAGACTTTCTCGTCCTCCTTCCCTTAGTCTTATTTCTGGTCCTCCTTCTCTTACAAATGTACAACAACAACAAGGAGACTGAGTGGGTAATCTAGAGAGAGAGAGAAAGGAAAAAAGAAAGCAAGATTACTCGATCGTAGAGTGAATTTTCCTAGAACAATTATGTACATAAACAAAGCAATTCCGCTCAATCAGAAATAAATTTGTTGACAATTCATTCATCTAGTCAACAACGGATTATACGGACGATTATGTGCCAGAAAAAAAGCTAAATTTTGTTCTAATCCCTACATTCTTCTACTCTCCTCCCTCATCCTCACAAATATCTAACTGTACTGTAGAAGGGAAATGAGATTATGACCCCGTAATGTACATAAATACGTAGGGATACTAAATCTGATACAATTTACGAACACAAGTTCAATTTCTACAGTACAATGTACCAATCATATGAGGAGAAATAGAGGAGGCGATCTTATTTCACAGACAAGTATACACACACACGAGAGAGAGTCTTAAACTCTTTCTACAACGTAATCCGAATCTATCTATAATTGCTTCTAGTACAAATTGTAAGTTTATATGTGTCGATAAAAGAGGAAAGTAGAAGAGAAAAAGAGAAAAGGATAAAAAAACAAAATGTATTGTATTTTTATAAACAATTCCGAAAGAGGGAAAAGAGAGAAAGGAGACTTTTTTCTTCTACTCAAACGATTTTATTAGAGAACATTTTATTTTTTATCATGCACACACACATACGTAGTGTGTAGTACACGTCCTCCTTTCCTTGTACATGTCACAAGATCCTGATTTTGATGGAGTTCCACCAAACCAGTCAGAGAAGAAGGGAGCGGAGGAGGAAAAAAAAGTGAATTCTTCTTCCTCGAGTGAAGCCATCATTTGAGTACGACGACGGCAATTCAGAGACAGTTCATCGTATTTATTCTCTCTGATGTAGCACACTACACATTTACACATGGAGGAAAAAAGGGTCTAGTCAACTTGAACTCACTCGATAGAATGAAAGATGATTTTGACAGAGAGAGAGACAATATGCTTTCACTCTGTAAACTTCAGACCAGGTATATATACATTTTTATACGTACACATATATTATAGCTTTCTCCAGACTTTCTCCCTCTTCCTTTTTTGTCAGAAATTGCTTGACCCCCCTAAATACACTTTTACACACTGTGAGGATGGATGAACTCTATATTTTTTGTTTAAATTGACTATGTCATGGAGGATTGGAGGAGGAGGAGAAGAATCATTTTATCTACGAATGAATTCAACAAGGACTCACTCCTTTATGTCCCCCTCTACCTCTGCTTAGCCATGTTTAGGAATGAGAAATGTCTCCGTTTCTTTGAGACGGGGAGGCAGGAGTCAGCCAAAAAAAGCTGGTCATGAAAACTCTCCCTGTACATATCACCCCCAAAAGGAAGACCCAAACACACACACACACACACAACTTCTTCGCTTCAATAGACAGTCTGATCATATCTAGACTTGAGTGCTATAGAGGGCTCAAATGTGGGGAGGGGGGCTATAAATGGTCGAAAAAGATTGCTTTCCTTCTCTCTCAACTCAAAAACTCAGCAGAGAGACTTGCCCCCCATGTGTGTGTGCGTGTGTGTGTGGTAGAGTGTGATGCTGGTCTGTTGGAGGAATAAGATGAAACCGTTTGTCTCACACAAAAAACCCACACACACACTTTGTCTCTCTCTCTATCACAGACACACACATACAACTTATTATGGGCGTTTGTCGATCCTCCAGGAGGATTTCTTCTATTATACTCCTTCCTACTCCCTTCTTTCTACATGAAGACAAAAAAAGAGGAAAAGAGGGAATGGTCAGAAAATGGAGCATTTCATTCTCAGATTCCAGCTACCTTCATCCTAATTCTTAAATTGACCATTGTGGTTCGTAAGAGGGAAAGAGAGAGAGAAAGAGAAAAAAGTTTTGGAGAGTTGTGTAATAGATATACAGCGAAAAGAGAGGAGGATGGAGGGGGGTCTGGAAGAGGGAAACGAGTAGGTACTGAAATTACCTATTTCTATTTTACACATGGAATAGAAAATACGAGAGAGAGAGAGGGAGAAAGTGAGAAGGAGAAAGTGGGAAAATCGACTGAAATGCCAATTCTTGTGATGAATTCTTTTCTTTCTCAGGGCGGATGCTGGAACGAAGGGGGGACTGAATGGAAGAGCGATTCCTTCAAAGTCACACTCTACTCCATGGAGGAGGAATGTAGAATGTACCTCTTTCTCTCCCTCCCTCTCTCATGTTTGTACCTAGTCAACCAACTTTTCATGGAGACACTCTCATGCATACATTCATTAGAAGAACACACACTCGGAACATGGGAGATGCGACGCGACGTTCCTAAAAAAACGTGATCCACTAACTCTGTTTTTTCCTTTCTCTCTCTCTCTCTCTTCCCTTTTTTTTTTGTTTCTTCAATTTTACCCCATGCACTCACTTTATACGGTCATTTTACTCGGCGTTTCTCTTTTTCTTGTTATTTTCTCTCTCTCTCCCTCGACATCCCCTCTATTCATCATGTTGTGTTGTGTTGTAACGTGTTTGGGAGAAAGACGTCATGTCTCGGAAAGTGTGTCTCTCTCCACGTTCTCTCCCCCCATGATCCAATTTTTGACATTGAATATATTCGATTGTAGAGAGAAGTTGTTACGGGGAAAATACATGTATTTTTTGACTCCTCTCCTTCCCTCTCTGTGCAACTTGTGTAGGACAAGGGGAGTCAACAAGGGAAAAAATTAAATAGATTCTATTCTGTGAATGGTGATAAAAAGGGAGTTTGCCATAATACATGGTGTAGGCAAGTGTGTGCCTTTTGTCCGTATGTAGATGAAACCCATCAGTCTTGTTCTTCACCTTAATACCAGGAGAGACGGGAAGTGACCTTTCATTTGTAATTAAGACATCCATTATTTATGCAAATCTTCTTTCCTTCCAGACTGTCTGGATATGCACTTACACTCTTCAATCACGACGTGCGCTGGGAGATTCGTTCATTCTCTTTTCGTGCCAGATTACTCCAAGGATTTTATTTTTAGATCTATGCATTATTATGCTCCTCCTCTTCCTCCTCCTCCTCTCCCTGCTTTTGTCTAGGCAGGCTGGATGGGTGGGGGGGGGGGGGTGTTATGGATGATGGTCGTGGTGGTGGTCGTGAGAGAAAGTTCGTGATTTCACTACAAACAAACTTCATTGGATTTTCCACATTCTCCAATGCTCGTATGTATGGCTCGTACTTTATATTTAACTACGATAATGTGTAGTATATAAGAAAAAAAGAAGGAAAAAGTCATTTCATAGCCCTATATATTGTATAAGACCGTTTTCTCTCAAGTTTGTGCATAAATTCAAAGACATTCTCAACCTTCTGCTTTGACTTCCCTTTATCTCTCAAGGTACTTAGTTTTGACAGGTTTCCAACTCCGGGACAAGATTGACTCTTGTCAAATCAAGTAATTCATACCCTGTAGACTCTAAAAATTATCTACACTCTATACTCGTGCGTGTTTGTGCTAGGATGATTATCTTGACAGAGAGGAGGAGGGAGAAATCAACTCATCATCAAGAATGAGTCATTGGTGGAAGGGTGTGTGTGTGTTTTTTAACAATAATGTAATTTTCATCATCAAATAACTCATCCCATGAGTTCACGGGTTTCACCCGACAAAATCGGCTTGCATAACCACACGCACAATTAACACAGTCTTTAGTATTCAGATTTGGTTTTCATTCTCTTCCCTTTGACGGAGGATGGGAGGCTTCGGAAAATTATGATGTCTCATTTTCTACTCCTTTCTGCCTGGTTGGTTCTCAGTAAAAAAGGAGATGTATGTAAATTCCTGATGGAGCATGAAGCTGAAGAAATGTAAAAATGGGGAGGGAGGAATGGCGGATGGTGATCAAGGTAATGGAGCAGTGCAGATAATTTTTGATTTTGTTTGTGCAACTTTTTCTTCTTCTTTGGATCCTTCATCCTTTTTCCTCCTCCTATCATGATTTGATAGAGTCGTTTAATCTTATGCGAACGGTCTCTTATCACTTACTGGATGTAAGATGTTTTTTGTATGTAGGACCAAGTTACTCCACATCCAGTATATTATGTAGTACATTTATAGTACACGTCAAAATGAGATATAGTAGGGAAAAAGCGAAATGTAATATGTTTTCAGTATTTGGTTTGCCATGGATGCATGTGTGGGTGAAGGAGAGTGAGAAAATACAAGTGGCAGTGTTGAACAGTTTTCCTTTCCATGGTTTTCCACTGTACGAAAGGGAAATATGTGCGGGACGAGGATACATGAATGTTAATAAACTTGTACGAGTCTTTTTTCCATGGAGTAATAAACTATGATGCATAATAGAAGGAGTGTGTACTATATTATGAGTTAACGTAAGCACTATCAGCTCCCACACACACACACAAGCACACAGTGAGAGTAACCCTCGCTCTCTATTGTGTTATGACAGAGTAAAACTCAAGATTAAGTACATGCAAGGAGGCTGGATAGTAGAATTGAAGCAGAGCCGTGAAGATAAGCCGAGAGGGAGAGAGGGAGACCCGTGGTCAGGGTCATTCAATTTTATATGTGATATGTGCTGGATTGGTTGGATCACATTCTGTTACTGCCTCATGAATATAATATCATATTTGGAGGGCTTGTGAAGGATGGAATGGTGTTCAGCTCATTGGGGTGATCCCTTCCACACACACACGCATACACATGTGTTTTCGTGTGTGTGTATGTATTACTGGAACAACTGACTAAATTGGAGAGGAGAGAGACAGTTCGTAAAGGAGTTATAGTAGACAGTGGGTTCTGGATCCTTGCCTCTCCCTCAATTTACTCAATCTCTAGATTTTTCTTTTTCTTTTCCACTGGAACTGGAGCTGAGTTAGTTTTGACTGGGAGGGATATAATTATAATTACCACCGAAGAGTAGACATGAAGGATTTGACTCCAATTACAAGTTCTGCTTCCGTACAAAATATTTTTCAAACTATGGCCTACAATGAGAGTCAAGTCAACGATTTCTCGCCAATTTTGGTAAGATTTTTTGTAGTCCCACAAACACACACGAGAATAATTTAGATATTTTTTTGAAAATATTGAAATGTGTAAATCACAGTGCACTATAATAGTTAATTTATTCTTCAACACACACACACTACATATATTAACTTTGTATATTTACCACAATGCAGATGGTACAGAACAAGATTGCATTTTGTAATTAATTTGAATTTAAAATTAAATGGTGTGGACATAGTATTAAAATTATTGTACACATAACATTGACAGTAGAAAACCTTGAAAATCCTGAATATAATAATCAAACTAACATAAAAACACACACACATACACGGACGTGTTTGTCTGTTTACAGGATGTTTAGTTGTGAATTTAATATGAATGTAATTTGGAGGCAAAATAAATATTTGACTTGTATATTACTTGGAACCTTCCCATGTCTTTTCTTCTAGGTATAAGAAATCCCTTCTTTTTTTCTTTACAGAGTTGGCTGGCTCCTCATAAGAACAAACTGACGTCCATCGTGAACGGGGTATGGACGGAGAGTTGTTCTTCCCCTCCTCACAAAGACGACTACTCCTTTTCAATCGGGGAGAGTAGGAGTACAGGCACAAAAGTAGTGTTGGATTTTGCCAGTCCGGACTTACTCGACAAGACTCTGACTCATCTCCCCCCTGCGAATCATGCCTCGAAGAACGCCAAAGAAACATCCGTTGAGGAGACGGAAAGGGAGAAGGAGGGTCGTCTCTCAAAGTAATTTTCCCTTTCTCTCTCCCAAATTATTAAATAAAACTAATGTACATTCACAAATTGTTTGTTCCAAAATCCTTCCCTCCCAGCTATAATAAAGCTGAGGAGGTCAAATTAAAAAACAAGTAAAAAAAAAAATAACAAAAGATGAGGGGAAGGAGGGCAGGAGGTTATGAATTTCACATCACCATTCTTCCTCCCTCCCTCCTCCCTCTTCATGTCTTCATGACATTTGAATAATTATGACAGGCTGAAGAACCTCCTGGACACACTCCGTTCTCAGTTGTCCTTGGCAGAGACCATCGCCACACAAATCCCAACCTGGCAAATTGTCGAGTATGATCAACCCAACTGGAACCACCAAATGAGCTGCTCAACAACGTCGTTGTCGTCGTCATGTAATGAAAATCTGTCTCAACTTATGTAACACACACATACAATGTGCAGATTAAAATGAGTACAATCCAGGGTAATAAGACAGTCCTTGTGTGTGTGTGTTGTGTACATACTCTCAAAAAAATTTTTTTCTCTCTCTCTACTTCAGTCATCACATTACCTATTTAAGTTATCCCTTGTTATCATCATCCTTGTCTCTCCGGAGAAATTAACCCAGGAGTAAAAGAGAGGAAGAGAAAGAGAAAGGAGAGAGAGGGAGAGGGAGAGAAAGTAGGGGAAAACATCTCAGTTGAAAGTACATGAAAGTAATCTTTTTTCTCTCTTCCAGTGATGTATCTTCCTGGAAGCCAAGTGATCCAACCAAGGAAGACGACGGCATCAACATCAGGGAAAGGAGAAGAAGCGGAAGCAACAGTGGCCTTGGTCCTTGTGCATGTGAGCCGTCAGGGATACTCTTTGGAGAAACTCCTCTCCACCATCCTCATCCCAGCCATCCAATTTGACGGGAAATTCATTCTCACAATGAGCTTAAGCTCTGCTCAGGATTCTTCCTCTACTCTTCCCATAGCTTATTTAATAGACGCTGTGAATAAGTCTAAGTAAGATATGATACTTCCCTATTCTCTCTCTCTCCCTCTCTTTCTATTTTCTTCCCTCCCCCAACTACATCTCGTTATAATGGAGCCCTAGGGTGCCCCTTACTTGTATTGTATAACCTCTATTTTCATTCCAAGTTGTTGTAGATCCTTCTCCAAACACCCCACTGCCTCACAAACCCCCCCTTCCCTTCTCCACTTTCACTTTTGTAAACACACACACACACACTGTGTACAGCTCATCATCAAGGGGTTCAAGAGTCAGTCTAATGTTTGGTCTAATGTTCTAATGGCTACAGACAAGATATTAACCCTCCCATTATAATGTCTCATAATTCTCGGTGGTGTGTGTACTCTGTACACACACCATCTCACCCTCTCTGTGTGAGTGTGGTCTGTGAAAAATAACTAGAGTAGTGGTGGGAGTAGGGAGTAGTAATAGTTGAACTCTTGGTTACACAATACAAGTTATTATGTTTTCAACCGATCAATAGATGAGCTCAATTATGGTTGACTTGGGCCATGACTCCCAACCTCTCCCCTGCAACCCCTCTTCTCTCTCTCGACTTGACTGTACCCTCTACATCTGAATTTTGGGGAAGGTTAAATGACAAGCACCTTTATGGCAAATTTTATTGCTAAAAGCTAGACCAGTCACCATGAACCACACACATCCTTCTTTCTCTTTTTTCACGTAGACGAACTTGAGACTATTATACAGACCATAGGAGGGGATCGTAGACACGCTGAGATGTGGGGGGCAAAAGCGGCCGCTCCACACACCAGACAGAGTAAATGTATAGGAAATAGAATAGACGGTTTTTGGAAATGGCTCGTCCCTCGTGTATATTAGTGTGTGGAACAGGTGTACAGTAAAAGAGTGACGGGGAAGTTGAGAATAGAGAGAAAGGAGGGAAGAGGAAATCACATCACGGAATGTCTTGAGGAATTTTCTGCATTCAATCGTCCCGTATTAGTAGATTGGGCTACTCCACTGACACCCTGGAATGTGAATGTGATGCGATGAGTTAGGAGAAAACATTTCTTGTAGACGTTTTGTTTGCTTCTCTTTCTCTCCTTTCTCCCCTGTATGTATATCTGGGTAATGTCCCCACTTTCACCCTTTTCCTCTCCCTCCCTCTCTCCCTCTTTGTGTGTGTAACGTCCCGCTCTCCTTGCTGCTGTCTTTGTACATTTCATATGATGTGATTGTGCCAAGTTGTGACTTGAAACGTACGTCGAGACATTGACAAAAGAGGAGGAACAAGTACAAGGAGTGTAGAGAGAGAGGGGAGAAAAGAGATACGAGAGGAGAAAGCGATCGATCCAGTTGAGACTGGTATTGGGACATGGTAGAGAGAGAGAGAGGGAAGAGTACAGACATTTCAAGATACGCATCCTCATAGGATGGATCCTAATAGCATACCCCCTCCTCATGTACTCTCCTCTCCCCTCCTGAAATGTGTGTGTCCTCCCAAAGCTACTTTGTGTGTGTCTTTCCATTTACGTACATTGGTATATTATTGTATTGGTGGTATGTATGTATGTGACTGTGTGTGCTTGTGTGTAGGATCCGGAAGGAGCCTATTGATCTGTTGCTACTTGACCGTTCCTGTGAGAAGAGCCTAGAAGTCTTGAGGCGGAAATCGAATACATGCAAAATCTATGTTCGGAGTGATGTGGAAACATCTCACCATTTGCCTCTACATTTGCTCTCGGGAGGTAATATTTCCTTTCACTAAATTCCATATTACTTTCTCCTCTCCATTCTACATTTTACACAGACTCAACCAACTCACACGACACACACTGTCCGACAGTCCACTGAAGCACTTAACTCAAATAAGAAAGAGAAAAAAAACACACACACGCACTCATCCTTATTCTCCTCCTCCCCTTCCTATTTGTTTACTGGGCCATCAGGTGATTATAAAAGTTGGGACTCCCTGCTTCTCCCTCTCTCCCTCCGTGTGTGCTTGTGAGGACTATATCTTTTGTATGACCTACATAAGTATAGTAGTAATATATATGAACGTGTATGCTCAAATTTATAGTTTTTACACCAACAAAGGGAACTGGAGGAGTACACTTTATTCTCGACTCCTCAGCTGATGTGCAGACGGCCGTGGAGGCTATTTCAGTCAACGTATGGACTTCAGGAACAAAAGTACGATCCAATCCATATTTCTACTCTCTCTCTCTTTCAATTGGTCTTCTAACAATGCCCTCTTAAACACACACTCACATATACATGTGTATGTATATGGAGACTGGGATTCTTTCGCACAAATAAATGGAGGGAAAAGATGGGCTTCTGATAGATAAACGCTAGACATATATATATATATATTGAATGACCGTATGTGCCGTAATTACGACTTTGATCTGTCCGAGGGTAAGATCTCATTGTAACATTGACATGGAGTCGCCGATATTTTTTTCTCCTAACCATTCTCTCTTATATATATATACATGTGTATATACGAGTGTGTGCGTGTGTGGAGAGAGAGTCCGAATGGGAAGTTCCCTTGTAACTATTTGGATTTTGGCCAGGTGAATGCTCGCCCGCGCTCTCTCCTCTTTGTTCATCAATCCGTGCACAAAGCCGTCATTGAGTCAGTGAAGAAAAAAATGAGTCAACTGAAGACAGGGACGGATTTGAGTCTGAAAATGGTTGATTTCATTAAGCGCTCCAACCCATCGATCCTCCCTCAAGGAGTCAAGGTACTCATTTCAATTTAAACGTACTTTCTCCCCCAAAAACTATTTTTCTTCTTTCCCTTTCGCTTTATCTCTCTCTCTCTCTACCCCCGCCCCTCCTCCAAACTCAATCCTCTTTCTCTCTCTCCCTCCTTTTTTTGCTTTCCTCACCATTTATTTAAGTCTAATTTATTATATATTGTGCATGTCCCTATGGCTAACTAGTATACACTCAAGCGTATAGCATCCAAGTGTGCATGACATACGGTACTTACTATGGTGTATGGTGTGTGGACAGGTTTTCCCCGAAAACTCCGACCTCACCCTCCCAACTCTCGTGTACGAAATGGGGACTTCCTGTGACTTGATTGCCTCGCCAGTCTCTGGTTTGGGTCATGTCCTCGTCGTCATTCCCTACAGAAATACGGCGGAACTGGTCTCCCTTTCTAATAACTTTGATCATCAAAATCAAGTCTTCATCTACACCTCCGACTTGACTTTTTTCAAGTCTGTGACGTCCCAGCTCAACGTGCGTAATAATTTTTTTTCTCTCTCTCTTTCGTATATTTTTTAATGATTTTTACACATGACACACATCTTTCTCTCCCTCTTGTGTGTAATATCCAATAAAAAGAAAGAGGAGGAGAAAGTGGACTGATGATGATGTATTTTTCACACTGCTCTGTTTTTAATTCTCAAGTCGTACTATTAATGTCATTCTGCCATGTGGAAAAGCTTCCATGACAGCTAGACTCGTCCACACACACGTAGACACACACCCTCACCGTTCTACTACAATATAATGTGGAGATACGTAATATCGTCTGGCTGTCTCGAAAGTTTTCCACCCGAACGACGACAAGATATGAAGTGTCTGTAGGAGTCTATGTATTAGTGTGAGGAGACATTCCCAAATTGTGTGGGTCTATAGGGAGGGAAGGATATAAGGTAGAGTGTGGGATGGAGTACGGGACGTAACCTCATTGTTAACTCGCAACTGAAAAATCCCGACTCTCTTGGTACAATTAATTGATGTTGTATAAATGTGTGAGAGGGGATGATAGGCTATATGGACTTGTCAGCTTAAAATCTATATTAAAAGTTGTATTAAATGTGTGTGTGTGTGTGGAGGGTCTCATGAGTCATTTCGGGTAGCTGTAAAAGGTTCACTACTCACATACACAAAATGATGATGACGATGATGGTGACGATGACGGTGTCATGTACATAAAAGGTGCTCAAAATATTTTTTATATCACTCCTCCTTCATGATTGTTGTCAACTCAGCAATTGCTCCTTCCACTTTCACGTCCGTCCACAAGATGAAGCTAAGCCTCGTGATTCGTTCCTGTGACGCTTTTCACGGGGGAGGAGAAGAAAGATAGAGAGAGAGAGATCTATGTGTGTGTTTGTGTGTGTGTGAAAAAAATTGTAACAGATTTGTCTTGTGTCGCCTGTCACTACTGACAAAATTTCTCCCTCCCTCCGAAAATGTTCTGACGTGTCATACATTGGATACAATTTATAAGGAGTGCGAATATGTGTGTGTGTACAAGTTGCGTAGATGAATTTGTCGAAAACTTTCACAGATTTTTGTTTTTTTCTCAAGTTACCTCAATCCTCGTCTCAATTAGATGAGTTTCGTGTTACGGGGGAAAATGCTGTCTCCACACACACGACACACATTCTACAAACTCTTTTTCCCATGAATACTCTGCATGATTGGTGAGAGGAGGAGGAGGAAGGGAGGGTGTGTAAGAATTTTCTCGTCATTTTAGTAGTTAGATAGAGAGATATTTTTGATTCTTTTTTTGTGGAACACGCCGCCAGGAGCCAAGAGAGAGACGGAGATAGAGAGAGGGGGAAGAAGAGATGAGGCGGAGAAAGCATACTTTTTTTCTCTATATATTGTTCCTTTTTTTCCGGGAAAGATAAGACGGAATGTACAGTGTATTAGTTTTCTATAGTAAAAAACTGTGTGTGTGTGGGTGTGTGGGGTGGGGGAAAAGGTAAGAAAGGGAAGAATGAAATGTTATATTAGATATTTTGAACAGGATGGGGCGCGCTCTCTCCGTTATTGATGAGAAAGTGTCATGAAGCAGAACTAATGCAGTATAGAATGGAATAAGGTTTAACTCATAATAGAAAGAATGAGCATGGGATTATCATATGATCCACCGGTACTCTGTTAGATCGTCCAAAAAAAGGATGAAGTAAATACAAAGAAAGTCTCTCTTCCTCTCTCTCTCTTTCTCTCTGGTATTGTAAAAGACACAGGCACACACACACATATAAAGATTTGCCCATCTATTCTCGAGACCAAAGTACACGTATCCGTGTGTGCGGTATATTTCTTTTAGCTTTGGTCTCCCTGGAACGACTTAAGGAGAACTTAATTCCTCAAAACCAAAAAGAATAAGTGAAAGTGCATCAGCAAAATTCTCATTCTTACTTTCCATTTTTTCTCATTCCAAATTTAATCTCATCTGATGATTACATCACACCAGGGACGGGACGTGTTCTGGCCCGGCCCGGATGAAAAGTCGTTGAGCCCGGCCCTATTTTTCAAAGATCGGTTTTATCTAGTGTATAGCTGACCTTTTTTTGCAGCCGAAAAATTTTCAATCTAAAAACTCGTTGAATTT
>WJFB01001668.1:0-28017 GCA_009870185.1 Pygmarrhopalites habei
CGTTTTAAAAAAATTCGGATTGATTCTGTCAACTTTTGTTCCTGACCCCATTGACACCTCTTGACCTCTGGAGGTCGTGATAATCGACAAATGGTTCCTTTCATCAGTTGATAATGGATGAAACCTCCTTTGGAAACTTTTGTCGAATATCCGGTCAAAATCCGTTCGTAAATGGATGCTGTGGCTGGGGACATACGATTTGACCCCTCATTTCCATTTTGGTTACCCCTGATCGTCCAAGTGACCTCAGCTTCGCTTAGCCAACTGGACATGTCTAATTAGACCACTAACAACCTGTTTAGGCATATTTTTTGGAAATTCTAAAAATTTGATTTTTATTTATGGAAAAAAATTGTGGGGCTTCTGTTAAGTAGACTCAAAATGTGAACTGATGACGAGCTCATGTTTGATCTCTTTTCTACAGTATCCCACTATGCCTAAACATGACGTGAACGGCGTCCAAGTCTACACTTTCCCTTTGTGGATTTACCTGCTCACATTTTGACTTCTATACTAGTAAAATCTAATTTATTATGCAACTGAAAGATTGATCATTTAATTCTCGGTGAAAGTAGTTATGTCAAGTGAAAATAAAAAAGAGACATCGTCACATTTCATTTTTCTTATTTTATTTCAGAATCAGAATGCCATTGTCACGTTCAACATCTCAATAACCTGGCCATGATGAATAAATTAAAGAGAGAAACATTGTTCTTTTTTTGTTTGATGATCCAGACGTTCACTCATGAGTCATAAGGATAACGAAACAATGTTCATAGATAACATCCACTAATTTTTTTTCCTTTTTTGTTTGTATAATGTATAACTGCAATAATATAGTTTAGATTTGTTTTTTTAGTTGTAATGTAGTATAGTAGTACAAGTGGTTTTTAAAGGTAATAATTGGTATTTCGTAAATTTAATCTTTATAAGAGCAATTATAACGATAATAATAGAGTGACTCTAATGTATGTATCAGTATTTGTAATATTGTGTGTGTACTAATATATAAGTTGACAATTACAATTCATAATCATATTATAATGTGTTTTACAGTTACAGGCTAATTATACATAATATTTAAATCCCCAACAACCAATATATGCTTCTTTTTCGTAAATTTAAATAGGTATTCATATCATATCAAACCAGTTTACTATTAAACTTAAAGAAAATTTCTGCTCTCCTCCTCCCTCCATTCCTTTTTTTTCTCTTCTCCATCTCCTCCGCTCATCTCTTCCTCCTTTCGCTTTCATAATATTTAACAGTACTAATATTTAATTAAGATACTTTTTTTTCTCTTTGTTTACAACTTAACCAATTAAATTTTTTTTCTCTTCTTGTATGTATGTATCTTATTCTTTCCTCTTTAACAATATAATATATCAACAAATAATGCTACACAATTAATAAAGTTGAAAAAAATCAAAACAAAACAAAAACAAAAAAAACGAAACAAAAAAAAATTACTAATGTAATCATAATTATTAACTCTTCTCTTCCTAAATTTCTCTTTTTATATGTATATGTTACATCAATCAAAATTGAAAATAAAATTTCCCGTTTTTATATCTGTAGCTGATGTAAATAACTTTTTTTTCTTTTCCTTAATTTTGGATTAATAGATTTTAATGCTAACCCACTGTGTGTGTGTGAATTTATGGTAAATTTCTTGTTTTTTGTCAACCTCCTCTCTCTATTTTTCTGTCGGTCTATTTCCTCCACCTCTATACATGATGATATTATGAACAACAAAAATTTTTTTTGCAAGCTATTATTATTTTAGTGAGAAGAAAATTTTGAAAAAAAAACTATCATTCTCATTACAACAGAATCTATCGTAATTCCTTTTAGTCCTGTCCTAACTGTGTCTGATTTTTTAAACCGCACTCCTCAATATACTATTATTCCTTTGTAAGCCATATATGTTATTATTAATATATATTCTAGTATAACAGCATAAAATGATTATGTAATATTATAGTAGATTATACAATAATAGTAATTAATTTTCAAACTCAAACTAAAAAAGTTAAAATTAAAACTGACAATCTGAATTTGAAATTTTTCTCTAGTACTCACTTTCTCTCTCTCGGTGACGACCAGTAAATGACGGGGCTGTTTGGTTGGCAATGGTTGGTGACGGATAATGATGAATCATGACGGGAGTGAGTGTGTATTTTGTCAATTTTATATAGCCTGGAGGGGAGAACAAACACAAAAATTCCTATCTCGATCTCCTTGTCCCTACTCTCATACATAATTTTGCTGAATTTATAATTATATAAGACATATTTCTTTTTAAAATAATGTACGGATTCTTGTAAATATATTTTTCTCATATATATTCTTTTTTGTTTTGTCTGCATTCCTCAAATATTTCAAACTTGAACTCAAAAAAAAAGAAAGAAACTTGGAGAAGAATACGACGACAACGACTCTAAAAAATTTTTTTTCTTCAAGTTTGAAAAAAATGAGCTGAGCAATGGAAAAGACAAAAAGAAAATTTGTGCCAAATCCTGCCTGACTGTATTGTATGTTCAAGTCCTCACTTCAATTTCTTTCGTTTTTTGTGAGCACCTTAGAGAAAACACAGTAGTTGAACAATTTAGCACAAATTCTCAATAAAAATCCTTCTTCGGTATCTCTTCAACCCATGGAGTGTGGCCCTCCCAAGAATTAACATTTGTTAAAAACCTAATTCATGTCTCACCTACACATAATAGTAATAAACAATTCTTTGAGAGTTTTGACTCCTCATTTTTTTTTCATTATTATTATTTGTAGGAAACAGTCAGACTGGGCCCTTCATAAACTTTTTTTCTCTCTTCTCTCTATCTGCTGCTATTAAATACCATCATCACTCTGGATGGACCATGGCTTAACGACTGTCGCCAAAATCCACATCATTATCAATGAGATGATTCATTTTTTTTGTTTCATAATATAAACAATGCATATTAAAGTTATATTTAAATACGTTATCTTTCTCTCTCTCACATAGTAAGTGTATGCATCTTATAGTAATATGTATTGGTTGGCAGTTTCAACTGCTCAGTATATATAGTACAATATGATTCTTCGTCTTCATCTTTTTTTCTTCTGTTTCTTCTTTTTTTTCATCTTCGTGGTTTTTTCTCGCAAGTAGTAAGGATATATTATGTTATTTTTTAATATAGAGATAATTTGCGTTTTCTCCCTCTTTCTTTTCGTCGTCCTTCTCACTTCACTTCATCCTTCTCCTCCCTCGCACTCTCACACGCATTCTTCAAAATTTTTTTAAACCTTTCTCTCGATCCGCTCTTCACCTTTCTCTAACTGGCAGAGAATTTCCCAGATTGACGCTGTTTCTGTTGCCGTTCCGATGTTGGACGCCAACCACTAAAAAATACATCAATGCCAATTAAAACATTGTAATTTATCCAAAATGACAAGTGTGAAAAGAATTTTCAAATCCACTTACTTGTTGGAACTGAAGCTATGAGGACCAAATAAGAAATAAAATTTAATATTACATTGCAAATGACCAGAGTCAATTCAATGAAGTAAAAACTATAGGAAATTTACCCCGTGCCCCGAGTCTGGTAAGTCCACGGGATGGATGGATGGTGGACTGTCCCTAAAAAAATAATAAACACAAATTTTAACCATGTGTCAATGCAATAATATGGAATATTCATTTTAAAATATTTTCTAGTAAACTCACTAAACGCGCTTGTCCCCCAACCGGCACCGCCCGCTATAATTTCGTTGATAAACTCATGTAGTTTTACAATCACCACAATTACATTCAATACATTAAAATGTAACTTTAATATTACCAGTCCACGCTGCTGCGTCGCCGCCACCATCTGCCCAACGCCCGTTTGTCTGTTAAACAAATCACATCATGAGTTAAATTCTTCCAAATTATTTAATGCAAAGACACATTTGTATACAAGTTTTTATAGTAAATACTCACATTCCCAGTCCCACGCGACCACGCACCTAATTTTGTCAAATTAATAAACATTGTTTGTAAGCACAAGAACTCGTAAATTTTATTGAGACAACATCCATGTAAATAATAGAAATTAGAATAAAAAGAATTATTATTATTAGCTAACTCACCATCTCCCCACGGCCATGGCCACCCCCCTAATTCACCAACAATTCATAATAGAAATACAAGATCATAGACTGATTTTTGACATCATCATCATAACCATCTTGGTCAAATGTTTACAATCATAAGTAACTAATAAAGGACTCGTAATAAAATATAATTCTAACTAAAATACACATTTCTTTCAATCTGGATAACAATCGATAATAAATAATACAAGAGAGATTATCATTTATATTTGCCTTCTCATTTCACTTTGAAATTTGCAAGACACTAACTAGAATATCTAAAAAAATAATAATCATTTTCTTTTCATCATTATTCATTATTACAGGTGACTTGGCTCTAGCAAGAAGCAATTTTTAAAGCTTAAAAAAGATATATACAAGTGAAGTGCAAACAAGAACACAAGTACAAACACACACACGAGTAAACAAATAGATATGAAACAGCAATATGGGTTTAACCCAAAAAAACATTTATCAATTAATACTTATCAATACCAAATTTTCACCGAAGCAAGTCAAGTCCCCAAAATAAAATATTAAATCAACTACTACTACCCATAATCTTCCAAATCCGTGCAAAAACCCATTTAAAATGTGTAAAACCGACACTCAAACCAAATAATAAAACTTTTGAAGTATTTTACACTAAAGAGACAGAGTTAGGCAAGGTGAAGAGAGAAAAAAATACCGAAAATACCTCCTGCTTAATCATTCATGAGGTTGTGTGTGTCTGTGTACCAAAAAGAAAAAATGGGCAAAAAGGCTTAGATATACGCACCGTCGGATGGTGTAAGGTCTTGTTTCGTCCACGAGATGATTGAACAGTCGAAGAATTGGCAGGTGAAGCAAAGTCATAATAAAGATCATCGAAACGGTAATACTCAGGTTCATACAAAGGATGTTCAGGGTAGTTGTCGCGATAGTCCATTAGCCCATAGCCATAGGAATTGTCGTAATTCTCGTGATACTCTGCAGCATGGGTGATTATTTCGTCAAGAGAGAGACAGACAGAGGGGAACGAAAGCAAATGTTTTTTTTCGTTGATTTCATGACAACAGTGGTTTTTAAAAGGAAACATATAGAGGTATATAATACGGAAAGAGACAGAATCAGACAGTGAGAAGGGACACAGTGGACATTAAAAAGAATAACTTTCGAATAATAATAAAGTACACCTGATATCACGTATACGCTACCATTGAACACTCAAAAAGTCAAAGTAGTCTGTCATATTAAATATTCACAAAACTCATAATTATAATTTGTTTCAGAGAAAAGAAAACTTTTGTCATCAAAAACCCAATCACCTCAAAGTCTGTTAATAAAAATCGTAATTCAAAATATTATCCAGTTTTTCAAAAAAAATCTATTAAACATATACAACCCAGGCAGTTCAAAAAGTCAGAAAGTGATAAAAGATTAAGAAATGTCAAACCAAAGAGCAAGTCAATTAGTAAAATTAATTAAGACAGAAATCCCAGAAGATGTACGATACATATATCTTATCTTAGGTAAACACTGCTGCGTGTAATACGAAATTAAAAGCTTAGAATTGTAAATATATTATGTGTACATAATAGCTACTCTTCTCATATAGATTCGTCATCATCCTTATTCCTTATAAACTGAAATATATCATCCTGTTTCCTTTATGTGTAAGATTCCCTCAACTCAAGTAGTTGTCCAAACAAAATCCTACCTTGATCATTCAACTACTTAAGTATAATAGTATGCTGAATCACATCAAAAAATAGAAAGTATATATTCTTAGTTTAAAAGAAAGAGAGGAGGAGAACTTGGAGAATGATGACAACAAAATTTAAATACCGAAATCACCACGACCGAAACCTCCTGCACCACCTTCAAAACGACCTATGTTAAATCGTGTATTTTTATAAAATTGAAATTTTTATGAAAAGGAAACTAAGGATCAGTACGTACCACGCATAGCTCCTCTACCACCTCCGCGAACCGGAATTGGTGGAATTACTCTGAAAAAGCTATCAGGAGATCTGAAATCAAAAGGATATGATACATGTTTACAAGAGTTTGATATTTAGTTGATTTCTGGTCATTTATCAAAATGTTCAATTCTTTTCATTCAACTTACGGTGGTCTTTGAGTCATCATTTGCATCATTCTGCGTTCACGAGCACGAAGAATTTCTTCCTTCTTCTTTTTATCGGACCTAATCATATCAAATAAAACAATGTTGGTTAATTTAATACTGTTTGTATGTGCCTTGAACGCCAATTTTTATTAACAAGTTTACTTACGGTGGTTTGGCTAAAGAAATCTCGATATTGGAACCACCTACATCTAGAAAAATTAATTTAATATAATTATCAATACATTTTATTGTATTGACAGTTGATTAATTCTTTAATTTCTTCATTTAAGAGATTTTTACCAGCATTATTCAGCTCATTCATTGCCTAAAAGTTATAAAATCGATTATTATTTATCAAGTAGATTTGGGAGAAACCTCTCATCATTATTACAATTATTTTAATAAAATACAAAAATGTTTTACCTTGACGGCGGCGTCACGCTCCTCAAAATGCACAAAGGCATAGTCCTTGATCTTCTTTACACGATCTACGCGTCCATAAGCTTCAAAGGACTCTAAAAATCGATTTATGAAAATATTTATGATTATTTTCACTCAATTGTACTTTTTAATAATTATTATAAAATCGTTCGTAAGATAATCTGTTTTTGTAGGTTGCTGTAGGTTCCAATCCAACATATCAATTGTTGGAGTGGTGTTTTAAAGTAGCCCAATTCTTTACTTTTCACAATATAAAACGCCATAATAGCACAGGATTCAATCTATCATGGAGCTGGGATTGTGACTATTCAAACTATATACTATAAAAGAGACTTGTTGGGGGTAAAAAATCTCACCTTTCAGTTTTTCCTCACTAACTTCCTGAGTCAAATTTCGAACATAAAGAACTTTAACTTTTGCCATTGTCTCATCGTCGGGCTCCTCCTGAAATGCATAGAGTGATACAATTATTAGTGATACAATCTTAAAGATATTACATTTCGGTTAGGTTGTAAGTAGTAAGCTAAATATTTCTTTGTAACATCAGTATGAAATTATTGGATATAAAAATAGTTACCTGCGGATCTGCCCAGTCAACAATAATGTCACTAAAATAAAACAAAAATGTCAATAATTAATATCGTACGAAAGTATCAATATCTTTGAATTTACAAATTTCACAAGTTATAATCATAATTACCATCCCCAAACTTTGACGCGAGAAGTGCCTAGTCGTCTAAAAACCAAACACAAAGGAACATTTAAGTATAACATAATGCTAAGCTGTTTCTAGTCATTGTAGTTTTGATAATAATTGATATAACACTAACCTCTTGGCCAGAGAGGCAGCCTTGTGAGACTCATACTCCAAGAAACAGAAACCGCGATTTTTTTTGCGATCATCTGGCGAGCTATAGATGACTGGTACATGGTTGAAGCAGAAACAATTGAAAATAAAAAGAAACATTATTAGAATTGTACATTTGGTATAGAATTTGAGAAAGATTTATATTCCTTCATTCATCTCTTACTCAGAGCAAAATATATATTGACTTTATAATTAAATTTATTGATTAGAAGCTCTAGTTTCGTGTATAATATATTACTTACTTACAGTTGATTTTGTAGACAATACTTTGAAAATTAACAGTTGGTCGTATCAAAAACAATAGTAAATATTTTTTTACTTACTCACTTCCGTCAATCCAGGTGCATGCTTTGAAAATTCTTCGAAAAGTTCATCACTTTAATAAAAAAATGAGAAAAAAGAATCACAATATTAGACTTTCATAACTATAAAATTGCTCATAATATGAATACATACTACTTACACTAAGTAACTTAGTGTATACTAGTTAAAGATTGATCTTTTGTGGGTTGCTGTAGGTTCCAATCCAACATATCAATTGTTGGAGTGGTGTTTTAAAGTAGCCCAATTCTTTACTTTTCACAATATAAAACGCCATAATAACACAGGATTCAAGCTATCATGGAGCTGGGATTGTGAAAATCCAGAAATTAAAAATGAAGGATATTGACATATTTCACTTACTGATCCCTATTTTTGGGGATATTACCGACGAACAATCGGTGATTGTTGTACGAAATTGTTACTGAAATTTACACATACACAAATCAACGTTCAGTATCTTATCTCAATCATGTTACACAATGATATATTCATTCTCATTTATTTAATAGGTGTCATAAACTTACCACCAATTTTTTTCCCTTTTCGGATTTCATGATCATTTAACTGTCGAACAGCTTCTTGGGCACCATCCCTAGTATTAAAAGTTACAAAGGCGTAGCCCCGACTAAGGAGAGAAAAAAAGCAAGCGAAATTAATTGACATAGTTTCACAAAGTCATCATCGAATTATGAACAAATTATTAAATACTTACTTGAGTCCGGTCATCGGGTCCATCATCAGTCGGAGATCCCAAATGGGTCCACATTTTTCGAATAGAGGAATCAGTTCATCCTCATACATATCCTTTGGAATTTTTCCACAAAACACCTGCACACAACAAGAAACGAGTAAAGTTTTTTGCTTCATAGTAATCATAAAGCGAATACAACTCTTGAAAGAGTCTTTTTCTATCTGTGGGTTGCTGTAGGTTCCAATCCAGCATATGAATAGTTGGAGTGGTGTTTTAAAGTAGCCCAATTCTTTACTTTTCACAATATAAAACGCCATAATAGCACAGGGTCAAGCTGTCATGGAGCTGGGATTGTGACCATATAATGATCATTTTATCATTTCAATTATATTGTGACTCACCTCACATCCGTTACCGGGAGGAAGTCCATCAGCTAAGCCTGGAGGTGGACCACCATACTTGCGTTGACCGGTTGTCACATCCAAGGAGTAGCCTGTTCTCTCCAGAATTGCTTTGATTTTAGCCTCATCTGGACCTTTCACCGGGCTTTGAACAGGAGGTGCTGTGTTTTGGCCGGATCGTGATTTTTGGCGGTAAGTTTTCATGACTCCACAAAGGTAGGCCGATTTATTAGAAACGTGTTCCAAATTGGAGTCAAGAAATTGCTTCAGCACCTGTCATGTACGATGTACGAGTTTGAATGAGATAAACAAGAAAGAATAGGAACTATAAAGTTTTTGTTGTTATTAAAAAACTTAATTACTAATACAACTCTTTCTTTGCCATGCCAACACCCAACTTATCTTTTTTTACAGATGTAACATAATTTTACTAAAAGCATCGTTTACCATACTATCTCCGCATCTTTTCGAAAATTAAAACAACCAAAAAGAAAATTGACGGGTAAAGTTTGAAGAAAAAAAAACTTTTGTATATACCGTTAGAGCCCCGTCTACAGGAAACTCCTTCAGAGCATCCAATGCTCTTTCGTCCAAGTCACTATGAGCTAATTTTCCTGTAAATACCACACAGAAGAAAGGATATTATCAGTTTGGATCATATTTACCATCATTAGCATCAAAATTCATCAAACTCTCTTTTTTATACTACAATTCATAGTCGTTAGTAACGAAGATCGTACAATACAAAATCCAAAGAAGCAGAGCTAATCTCCCATACACACAAAGTATCATCATACAACCGCTCACTCCACACACACATAGTATTTGGGGGGTGCAGACTTACGATGTTTGAAATACACTGTTTTTTTACACTAAATGCTAAAAATATCATGACATGACACGACTGCAACTTTACGCACACATACACAGTCACAAAAAAAGTAGTATAAGAGGAGGCAGTCTACGAGTACATGAAAGAGCAAAAAAAAAAGAAAAAAGAAAAGGAGCAAACCTATAAGCCTAACCTGTTCAAAAGTATAGTAGCCTGATTGAAGTAGTAACAACAACAAAAAAATTCAACACACACACACTATTGGAAAGTTTCGTACTTAAAATCACAAGAATATTGTACATGTGTGAAAATACAAAAATGAGTATTAATAGAATAGAATTTAATCCTAAACATTATAGAACACACAATAACAAATCGAATGTACTATCCACCTCTAAATTTGATCTCAATAGGAATATCCTAATATTTTAGAAAAAGAACGTGTTCTTTTTTTAATATTTAATTTACCAGTATTATATATGTCGTCCAGCTTCGCCGACACCTTCTCATCGAGACCATATTGAATGAGCTTTTTGTAGTCTTGCGAGCGTTGGTCAGCTGGGATTTTGAGGGGTTCAGCCGAATCATCATCTGTTGAAGAATTATTATTTGTAGTCGAGTTGTTTGTTACTGATTCGGGAACAGTTCCATCACCACCCCCTGAGACATCCACTATGTTGTTGTTTTTATTGCTCCCAATTGAAGGTGATGCGGTAGAAGAACTATTGTTGGAAGAGGAACCCGATGACGGTTCCTCTGATTTGCTGTCCTGGCCTAATTTACTATTCATGATTTTGAATGTCCGAAACCTGAGTAAAATTCCGAATTTTCTTTACAACCTGTAACACAGAACAATTAAAAAGAGTCCAGGTTAGTACTTTCATAATAAATTGAATCACAATTCTTTCATGTAATCCCTTATTACTTTTCAAAATTATCCTCCTTCAAAAATTTTAAAAGCGGTATGGTCTACACAAGGCGTGTGAGTTGAATGTAACAATAAAAATTTTAAATTTATATAAAAAATCTAGAACTAATGTAATCTCCACAAGTAGAACAGGAACAGATTTTGATTATTGTCATAATTTGAACAGAGGGAACTAATTTTGGAATCAAGAGAATAGCAGCACACTTTTCCACACCGGTTTTCAGCGATGATGCAAAATCCTAAAATTCGCGGCCACAAACTGTCATACCTCGTTGAAATTTAGAAAAATTGATGTCAATCAGTTCTCCACACACTCTATGTATGCCAATCCCACACACTCAACTGCCATTTGCAAAAATTTTCAGCATAAAACAATAGGGCCTAGATTTTTCATCTTTTTTATTTATTATTATGGACAACTAATATTTTTACCCCAATTAATCACTACCACTACAACTTTTTCACAAATAATAATAATCCACAAAAAATAATCATTATTTATGAGTATTGTTGGGAAAATACTGCATAAATCTTGGACAAGAATATTCTCACATACAGTAATTTTATTTAAGTAAATAAGCACGTATCATCAACCAATTCTCCCTATAGATATTCACCCACAATATTTCAATTTTAGTTCATCCAAGTCAAATCCACACACACACAATGTACATACAGTAAGGCTAGGCATTTCATACCCCATTTGAGTGAAAGACAACTAACATTTTTCAACAAAATCAATACTAATGGTAAACAAGGAACAGGAAGGACTCCATCCATCTACTGTATCACCAAAATTCCCTTTTAGCATTTTATCCAATGGTACACTACAAAATACAATACTCATGATACGGTTCATATTCACAACCTCCTTTACTCACTGTACAAGAACAACTGGAAAGACGACGACCAAAAACCATGGAACGAAACCTACAAGTGGTCAATTTTCTCTTCTTTCAAAACCCCTCTAACTATGCATTATTTATGTAGGATTTCGACGGTTCCATCAACCAACAACCTACCTTTTTTCCCTTCTCCTTCTCTCTCCCTTTCCTTTACTTTATATACTGAACACATTGTATACATACACACTCTCTCAATTTTATTTTCAGAGCTTGAACAAGCCTTCATCTTTTTCCCCCATCTCCCTCCTCTTTCAATCGACTTGGAAATGTAGAGTAGTAGTACTCAAGTCATCGAAAAAAAGGAACCTTTTAATATTCCCCTCTCCTATATAAATTTTTGCATGCTGAATTTCTTCGTCTTCCTCCTTACCCTCCAGTATCCACAATCCACACACACACATCTTCATAAGAGTTGACTCTTGCCTTTCCCCCTCTCCCCCACATTCTCATGTATGACCGAGTGGTCATAGTGTATTATTCTACTCTATATAATAGTATTGAGGGGAGGTTTACCATGGATAAAATAAACGCATGTCCAAAATCAATCCACCATCATCACACACACCCCTCAAGTCAAGTCAAGCCACAATACATTAAATATGAATGACTGTTACAGCCCTAGAAATTACAAAATTGCTCTATGCCCATACACCATGAAAGTTCATCATAGCCATCTCCTACCCATTAATAGTTACTCTCTCTCTCTCTCCTTGCCTCCTTCCACAGTACATAGTACAACAACTAACGGGTAAATTCACTCTACTATTTTCATTTTCTCTTTCCCAAGTCATGAACGAGAGAAAGAGTCGAAACGTACACACACACACAAAATGTCTCTCTCACTCTCTCATGAATGGGAATAGCTACTTTCAAAAAAAATATGAATTCATATTCTAGTTGCCAAACTAAACTAAATGAAAAAAAATGAGTTACCGTCTCTCTCTCTTTCTTTCTCCTCAGCTGTGGGTGTGTGTGTAGCCACAGTGGTTATTAAATGAACCACAGAACCCTCCCTTCTTTTCCCTATACAATATATTTTTACCACTGGATTGTATTTAGTTAAATGTAGTACGTACAATCCTCCAGTATATTTGCAGTTATATCCACACTTGGAAACTTCCTATTTTTTTATATTATAACTTGTAGACATGGCCCAATCCCTTGCATCATCATTCACGCTCTGTATAATACGAAACTCATCAAAATTGTCCAAATATCATTATTATGTACATGTATCAAGAAAACACACACTATTTCCCTCTCTCTCTCCCTCTAAGACGAAAGGTAATCACATTTATAATTAGTCCACCCAGACTAGACGTGGAAGAGATCAATACAGTCTAAACTTATGTGCTACCAATGAATATACTCACAATCTTTTAGAGAGAACGCCTTCCTCCTCCAATTTACTAGTCCAGGTAAGAATTGTCAAAAGAAGAAAGAGAGAGTAATAATAAATAAATATACGGGAGACCAATACCAAAGAAAGAGGAAGAAAAACAAGATTTAGCTAAACTGATTGGATTGACATGGGTATATACGTCATTCTCAAAATTGCCCCGAGGATGCAAAAAAAAATGGAGCAAAGTAAAAGCAGAAGAGAAAGGGGGCACTCAACTCATTCCACCTTGCATGTTCCAACAAAATAAAAACAAAAATAAAATTGACTGATTCAAAATCCTGATATACAGTAGTAGTATAGTACAGCATCAACCATGTTTACCCCTCCCTACTATTTACCAACTTTCTTTCCTCAAAAAGAAGTACAGTCCTCAATCCAGGATCCAAAGTCAAGAGAAAAAAGATTTTCCCCATGTTTTTCTCTTTTATCCTTCCCCATCTATCTATTTATTATAGGAAAAGCTAACCAAAGAGAGAGAGAGTAGAAAACTCAAAACCAGATAAGAATAAAAAAGGACTGACAAGCCCTCCTCAAAAAAGCCAATGGAATGATACAACCAAAAAGTACAGGGAGCAAGATTTGATGTGATGTATGAATGAAAAAGAAATCTCATCGTCAGTGTAAAAATGTTGTCACTCTCCTTAGCTTGTCTTTCTCTCTCCTTAGCCTACTTGTAGTCGTAGCCTAAGCTAAAGAGAGAGAAAGGAGAAAGACAGTCCTATCTCGCACACCGTCATCTTGTAAAACCTTGGTACTTTAATGCCGATATTGATTCGTCTGTCTCAACTATAAAACTCAAACTTCTTGAGTGTTGTTGACACGAACTATCGCATCCATACACACAACTCCTGTACACAGTGTGTAGTGCACACGCATAAAAGACTCTATATGGGTAGTGTGTCTCGTACTCGAGGTACATGCAGCCTGAGTATTGGATCGTTGTATGAATAGTGTAGTATAAGATAGAAAAGGAGTGCAATGTCAACCACCTCCATGAGAATGAAGCTTTTCCCTACCCTTCTTTTTTCCACAATTTATCGCTTTTTTGCAATTTCACCGTCTACTCTCTCTCTCTCCCATATCCCAGTACCCGTGTTGTTGTCCTCCTCCTTCACTCATGTCACTCTTTTATGTCCACCCAAGCTCTTTATTAGCCTCCTTTACTCTACTCCTTCCAGCCATTCCCTGGTGGCATTTCCCTTCATAAACTTTTCACTCCACACACACACATACACACGCTCCAACACTTGGTTGTCATGTTCACCGCCAACGATATGCTAATTTACCCGTGTGCGTACGTACCACGAGGAGAAAAATTTCCATAAATATCCTCCCATGCACTCCACATAATGTGGAAGGTGGAGGAGGAAAAACAAATACAACTATATAATTATGACCTTCCTCAATCTATAATCTACCTGGCGATGACACTTGACATGAAGATGAGTCTTCTTCATCTACATTACTTCTCCTTCATTCCAAAGAAATCTCACTCAATTTTGAGTCGTATCCCATAATAATAATACATGCGAGTACAAATGAATACAAATAGAAACAGAAAGGAACAGACAGTGTGATCACACTTGACAGCTTAGCCCTCTACTCATCACATGGGATCTCAGTCTGTCTTACACACACAGACACACAACTTCCAGCACAAACTCACTCGGAACATGAAAAAGGTTAAAGGTGAGGGAGGGAGGTGTAACACGGAAAATGCCTTCAGCACTCAATTCCTACATTCAAAAGTTCGTGTGTGTGGAACATGCAATGATATTCCCTCTCTACTATCCGTCTATCAACCGTTCTACACAATATAATATAACAGTGGAAAGTGCGTACAAACTCACAACTTCAATTAATTCATCTTTTCTGAGTGAGAGTGAAAGGAGGAAGAAGGATGAGAATCCAGCAGGTGTAATTATCACTCCTACTTCCAAAAAAACAAAAATCCTTTACAACAACAACAGCAACAAATACATAATCCATCTTTTTGTCTTCATTTCACTACACACACTCTAATCCACACTTTCATGTCCAATCCATTCATAACAACAAAAACAGTGGATGGATACAATTTTCAAAGAAATGTACAGCACAAACATCCCACAACATGATATTTATCAAAGTATAGCATGAATAATTAATCTGTAATCCTCATTAATACAATTCAGAATCAAGGAACAATAATAATCCTCTCTCATCTCTCCTCCTACAGAAAAATAATCCACACAACAATATACCTATGTACTAAATATAGATATATATGCCTGTCGGCTTCTCCAGGTTCCAACACAATATAGCTGAATGCATTGAGTTGGTGTTTTAATGAAACCCTCATTTTTAATATCCACAATTCTAAACGCCACATCAAGCACATTGTCAAGCTTGTGTGGAGCTGGGACTGTGGCTCTTCAATATTCTTCTCTCTCTCTTACCCCCTACAAAACTTCAAAAGTGAAACTTTTAAACAATATATAATGCTATTATGTAATTTCCAATAATTATCTAACAACTCACTTTTCCAACTATGCTCTCTCTCTCTTTTCCACCCATCCACCCACACACCATTCAAAATCAAAGCATTCAGAACAGCGCATGTTATTTACATAAGACTTGAGTGTTACAACTATCCTGTACAAAAACTCATACCTCCATCCATATTAATACACGACGAAACATAACTTGTCATCAATGGCAAGTTACTATACCACGGAAAATTGCACATCCTAACTTTCTACCACCTTCCACATCATCATCATCATCACACCAGTGGTGGTGATCCGTGACATTTACCAAAATCCTTTTTGTTTTATATATACATCTCTACTCCACTTTCTCTCTTGAATTGTCTTTTCACTCAAATTAATTTCTATTTTGGACGAAATCAAGTCTGGGAAAAAACAAACGATAGAGAGAGAGAGAAAGTGAGGTCACATTCTCAATTCTAACCCAAAGTGAAAAAAACATTGGAAAGAGAGACATGGACATAAAGGTATGGAGAAAGAGACACTCCCTCCATTCTAACTCGGTCATCCTCATTCATCTCCTCCTCACACAAAAGACAAGGAACTACATGGATGGAATAGACAAAAACTACCTCAAAAACTATTGATGTGATGATTTCCTTATGCACTATACCACACGCATACACACACTACAGACACACACACATTACTCCTTTCCGTTGTGACGGAGTGACATTCCTCTCTAGCAATACAACGTCTACAAACATTGTAGACAATTTCCTTGTCCCTCTTCCCTCCTCCTCTCTCTCTCTCCGTCTCAAGAACTAAAGGAAGATTAGCATTTTATCGATTTCTCGTCTTCCCCATTTAGCCTCAACACACACACACACACTACAAGCCAACCATTGACGATTCCTCCATTCTTCGTCCTAGCTCTCTCTCCTCTCTCTCTTTCTTGAAACTTTCACACCAAATTTTTTTTCTCGGGGAAAAAAGGGGAGATCGACAGACGCTCGGAATAATAATAACAATAATAGAAACATTTTGAGAGTAATAAAAGACTACGGATGGCTGGAGATGGAATTGCAAACTTCATAGTCAAAACTCATAGTGAACAGTGGTAGTACAGAGGAGAGTAAAAGAGGAGAGTAGGAGTTACCAAATAAAAAAAAGAGATCCAACACCCCATTATTTTTACCTTTACGGGGTTAGTCCTTCCCTTTGTCTCCCGTCTAATGTAACTTCCCTGTCTATTAGGGATCGGACGAGCGAGGAAACTCGCTCGAAATAAACGAGCTTCGCTGTCTCGAATACTCGAAACGACAAAACGAGTATTTTCGAGCGCGTAGAGCGTCGGACTCCCAGCCTCTTCCCCCCTCAGGTCACAGGATCGATTCCACCGTGTGCAGAACTTTTCTATTTTTAAAAACTTGTGAGGCAGTTTCTTCACGCGGAACCATCAATTTTGTGAATTTATTTATAATTTTAGTCATTATAATAAGCATTCCCTAATTTTACAGCATAAGACTTACACAAATCTCATGCCTATAATAGCAAACGTATTTAAACTCTACAAGCTCCCTGTGACTATTAAGCGTATCTAGTGAAAAGTCACAATACCTATGACATTTAATGAACAAAATTATATGCAGTTTTATCGTGATCCAACCAGGCTAGTCGGATTCTCTTGAATGTGCCCTCAAATGCAATGAATTTTGTGTGACAATTATTTTTTAAAGAGATAATAAAGGGCTGAGAAGAATAATTACTTAAAACTATGTGTCGACAAATGATGAACTGAAGGGAATATATATTCAGCAATGTTGAAATTACCTTTAAACTAGTAAACATTAAATATTTTAATTACAAAGGACATGGGAGGCTGAAAAGTGTGTGTGAAACTATTTTTTAAAAAAGTGTGTGTGTGTTTGTATCCGTGTGCAGAATCAATACGACAAGTAACAAATGGAAAATGTATTCTTGAACTTCAGACAGTGAATTAAAAACTGAAACAATTTAAGTACACTACACACACACACACACTCTCTCTGAATGCTGTCGTTGGTTTTTTAGAACTAAGATTTCTAAGCCTATAAATCTTAGTTTCTAAAATAAACAACGGCATTCAGAATGTGTGTGTGCAGTGTACTTAAAAACCCTTCAATAGTAATTAGTTCAATGTAATGTTTCAATTTCTGTACTCAAGTTGAAGAAGGGATTACATTTTTCGTTATTGATCATGTTTCACACAAACATTTTTAAGTGTCCTTAATTTTACAAGTGACAATTATCCATACTAAAACTGAAATTTCAAAAAAGGGAATTCGTTCAATTTAATTGACCTTCGTTACACACACACATTTCTGCACCAAAAACAATATCGTAAACTAAAATAAACGTTTGTGATGACACACACGCATACTGTTTTAAAATAAAAATGGGAGAAGTTTTTTGGTACACTGTACATTTCGTTTTTAATTTTTTGGAAATCAAAGCCACAAACAGAAATTAGAGTTTGACCTGCTCTATTCGATGGTCAAATAAGATTGATCCGGAAAATACTTTAGGGGTCCGCTAAGGGACCATCCATTAATGACGTCAGTAGATTTTTTGTAAATTTTTGACCCCTACCCCCCTACGTGTCAGCATTTTACGTATGCACACCAATATTAAAGGTATAGGGGTGTCAGATTTGGCCTACACCCACCTCCCCCCAATTGTCTGACGATCATTAATGGATGGTCCCTAAAATGAAAAACTCCGAAAGATTTAAAGTTCATTTAAAGTTTAAAGTTAGGTCCTACGACCTAACTTTAGGGCAGTGGATTAGACTGGACTAGAAATGATTGCCCCGTGTATAGACTGTCTGAGAAGTTTATAAAAAGTAAAAAGTCATGAAAAATTTTAACAAAGTGTGGAATCGATCCTGTGACCTGAGGGGGAAAGCGGCTAGAGTCCGACGCTCTACGCCCTCGAAAATACTCGAAATCCTCGAGTTTTACTCGCGAGGCTCGTTTTCCCGATTTCGAGTACTCGAACAGCGTCGAGTCCGATCACTACTGTCTATGCACACACACACACACACCTATAATTTCCATCTCCATTTCAATAATCAATTCATGTACACTTATACAAAAAAGAAGAAATGATAGACAAAAGTGTTCCAGGGAAAAAAGCATACAAACAAATGAATAAAGAACATTGGCATCTAGAGTTCACATCGGATTTTCTACGACTTCTACCTCTTTTCCCATCTCTTGGCAGAGTGAAGGATAAAGTGGGGCAAGTGAGTAGAGAGAGAGAGATCGGATTCAAATCAAAATATCATTAAACTGTAATATCCTCTCTTGACCTCTCCAGGCTATTTTCTTTTCCCCCTCAATTCGAACTAAAAAAAGCTTCAGTGACATTTGACCCAGTGAACACAAGCTATTTTCCTAAAAAATACAATCTTCATCCTACCCTTTTGTCACATACTTACATATTATAGTATGTACCTCATTCACAACAAATCACATAAATACTAAAATGGAGTATCATCCATCATACAACCTAACCAGCATCAACGTCAGTCACACACACCCACTCAAAATTATAATAATTACGTATTAAATTATACTACCACTTAAACCTTTGTCTATCCCAATTAAAAATGACAGTCAATTACAATATTCTCTTAAAACATTTTGAATGTTCCAAAAAAAATTGTCTTCGAATGTGTATGTAATGCACCAAGTTCCAAGCCAAAAAGAATGTATGTGAAGAAGAAGTGTACAAACAGACAAGTCACGGGGTTGTACAACTGGGGATAGTATAAAGCAGCTGCAATTTTTTTTCTTCTCTGTCTCTCTCTTTTCATTCCAAACGACCGTCATACATTTCTTCGTCTTCACATTTACTTGTGTATTGTACTGTGTATGTATATATATAATTATCATTTTACGACTGTGTGCAGGTATTTGCTCTCTCTCTTTGTTCAGGACAGTTTTGTCCCTCGTACAATTGTACACGTCTCACTCTCTCTCTCTCAGTCCCCTCTCTCCTCAACCTCATGATTCCTTTGTGTGTGTGTCCATGGTACAAATCATACCAAATATTATACAACTAGGTAGAAGAAAAAAGAAGTGTATATTTACGTTAGTAACGTAACATAAAGGACCATAGTATCATAAAAATTAAAAACTTCACAACAAAATGTTCAAAAGTAAAACCAAAAGCCCTCCATTCACACACCTCTTGGCAAAATCTGAAAGATGGACCCTACCATCATCACAAAAGTACGACCTATCATGACTAGGTAGCAGATGCAAAAAAAACCAGAATACTGACTTTACAAAAAATTATTTTACACCAGCTGAACCCTTCCAACTAACATACTATGTACTACTACTACTCTCCACTCTACACATCATCAAACATGTGTGTGAGTGTGCAAATAAATGCATCAACATACAAAAACTATTCTGGAGCTGTAAACTGTTACAACACACACACACACATTTATATAATACATGATTCCGTGAAATGTCAATGACAACAGAGGAACAATCATCTATTCTGTTCTACATACTGGCATTACATAGTGTGAGCAAATGAACGGAGGAGGAGAAGACAAAATGTTACTCTAGCTTATGTACAACGTACTACTTTACTACCTACGTTCAGTTTTATTTATGAGTTACAATATACAGTGCAGAATCTACCACACCACGACTTGGATAATACAAAATGTGTAGTGTGGAACACCATCAGACATATACATCACCACCATCAAAACCGTATGGATGAAGATAGAAAGAAAAATACAAGTTGTTTATAGACCCCCATTAAATTCAGTGGAAATTCATTTTCATTTCTAATTTCACATCTCCTCCTGAATCTACCCTCAGTAGTAGTGTCAGCCTCCTCCTCTCTTCCTCCTCCTCCTGTATCCAATATCGTATCCGATACCATAAAATATGTACAACACCAAAAGTTTGGCGTGTACTATCCGTACGTGTACGTCTGGTAACTGGTATTGTGCATAAATATCATACAGACACGACATTCTCTACAATCGTTAAAAAAATGTCACACAGTAAATTACACGGACTGATGAAGCTGTTGTAGTACAGTGTGTTTTTTGTGACACACAATACAGACACGTACA
Organism: Pygmarrhopalites habei; assembly: GCA_009870185.1. NCBI lineage: Eukaryota > Metazoa > Arthropoda > Collembola > Symphypleona > Arrhopalitidae > Pygmarrhopalites > Pygmarrhopalites habei. The sequence continues at coordinate 20,633 of WJFB01001668.1, forward strand.
CAGAGAGGATGCTTAAAGTACTCATCCTCTTTAGTTTTCCCTGTTTAGTAATAATTTTAAAGAAATATTCCCTTGTATTTTACATATCCCTGTATAAATATATCGACTCTGAAAATTATTGCATCGTGAACTTTAATAGCGAAAAAATATATTGAGAATATTTGAACGGACATCACTCTACAGCTGTGTCAATAAGAAATTCTAATACGACAGAGTAGTGCATTTTGCACAATGATAGCTTTCGCCTTTTGAAAAAAATACTATACACACTTGTGCTACTCTTAAACTTGTAAGTGCATGTACAAGGATCCACTGACTAGTAGCTAAATTACAAATTCTCAATACTTTCAATACTAATTTCCCTACAGCTAAAACCCTCACTCAAACACGCACACATACAAACGTACTTAAAAATCATTAACAAATTACAAACACAAAACCCTTGACTTTATGAACTTTAAATTGCTCCCATCTCGTGCTAATGAATAATGAATGTAACGTAGGTGTGGATCTTTCGACAATGTTGCACAAACATCCCTCTCGTCGTACACAAGACAGAAAAGAGAAGTACCAATGAATGAAAAACTTTTTTCTCTGCTCATCTCCTACCTTCCTTCCCTAAAGAAATATTTCGATTCCATTCCTCCTTCCAAAATTCCAGTTCTGTCATAATTCATTTGCATGAGTTTTGCGATCCATCAGCTTTACTAACATGAAGCAATTCGATAACTCTCTGTCTCTACAAAAAAAGAGAAAAACATCAACAGAAGAAGATGAAGCTCTCTCGAACTGACGAGTAAAAGATGTATTATCGTTGATAATACTTTCACAAAGAAACCCACTCTAAAATCCAGACAGAGTGTCCGAGTGCATGGATTGAGTGTGCACACAAACAAACATACTCACTGTATAACAGGGATTCGCAATCGCGGTTAAGAATTCGCAAAGAGGGAATCCTGAAAGAAACAGAGAGACAGGGAGGGAGGAAAAAAAAATTAGCACACCGCTACAAGATAAGGATAAAAAGACGAGATGTGATGATCAAGGTCAACTCTTGACAAGCGTGTATATTTTAAATGTACTATGATTATCATACACACACACAAACAGAGTTAGGGTCTCGCTGAGAGTGAACACCAAAAGAGAAAAGGAGGGGAAACGCGCGCCACACTGTACATACCGATAAAGAGTAATATCTCAAGTCTAACGAACGATACTATCAGAGCGGCTCTGCAACTCACTTTACAGATACAGAGAGAGAGAGAGAGAGAGAGAGAAAAGTAACATGTACAATCATAAATAAATAAATATTATAATGGCTGCACAGTCTCTATCTCTCCCTAATATTATCCCAGGATTATATAATATTGTTGGATTATTATTTATGTGTACAAGTACAGCATTGATAAAGAAGCCCACGTGCAGGAGTAGAGTCAAAATGCACTTACATTCATATATACCCTATGCTCATACTAATGTGCGAATATACACACGGTAGACTGGCTAAGGTTGTTCTTAACAGCCTTTGTACTTGACCAGTTTTTATATATACACATTACTTTGACTGCCTCTCAATTAATGTGTGTTTGTGAGTGGACTAGCAAATCCATTGAGACTAAGGATGACGGAGGATAGGATTTGAGAAGAGAGAGAGAGAGAGACTTGAATCTCGATTGAGAGATACTCGGGCACTTTTATTTGAAATTGTCTATATACTTACTACAATAAACACTAACCAACCCAAGTACTTTACTAGATGTTATACTACAAATAGTCTACTATTAGTAACAGTCTATTACTAACTATTGTACTTGTCTCTATGACTGACAGCAAAGCTGACTCTGTCTTGTATGATTGAGCTAGTCAATGTTACATAGTCGGACGGAGAGTCGTTAAAAAAAGTTCAGGTGAAATCTGGACACCAGATTTGTATGTAAGCTTTTTTTTACCCTGTCACACTCATTGAATTTCATCATTAAGTAGGCGACAATAAAAACAAAAAGTGAGGATAAATTGAAACAACGACAACAATAGTAATAGGTTAATAATAGATATAAGAGCAACAGGGTTATTACATTTTAGAAAATGAGTCCTGACAATGGAATGTAAGTATAAAGTTCCTAACGGCACCCACCAAATAAAATAAAAAATCGAAATAAGATCAAAAATTGTGCTGTGTGCACAGAAATAACTAACATAAAGTATCCTCTAACCTCTACCCTACCTACCAGTAGTAGTAGTAATAGTAGTACAGGAGAGAGATAGAATGTTTAAAAAAACTTTCCATTTCATTTCACCATACGAGGAAAATCTTGGATCAATGCCGAGTCATCTCCATTCCAATGTGTGTATAAAATTATTAGTACTAAAGAATATACTTGTCTTCGGTTGAAAGTGTAACCTCCTCCACACATACACACACGTATGTACACTACACACACACACAAAGGTATAAAGAGGACTATTGTCTTGAACTAAAAATTCAAAGAATGATCTATTGTACTAATATATATTTATTATTTATACACTAAATAATAATTGTTGTTGTGTTAATGTGACTGGGTAAGAGAATTTGACCGGCTGTCACTAATCGGTTTCATATTTAACTATATTAGAGAGTATAGATTTCCATATACTACACTTATGTACATTTAGTACTACTAACGTGCACTACTTGCGTGATAAGATGAAATCAAAATGTAGCCCTCAAGTATTGTGCTCAAGACCTTCTTGGCTTCAACTGTAAGAAAAAGACGGACACAGAGAGAGAGACTGCGAATGGGCAACTTGTCTAATCAACAAATTAATCAGGTTGTTTCGAGTGCACAGTAATAAATCTAAATGTGCACAGATCAATAGTCATTTATAGGAAGAGTAAGAGAGAACGAGAGAGAGAGCAACAGATGATGAGGAGCTGTCGTCAAAGAGTCATGTTGCATTACCTTACATACCCATCTCACTACACTGTAGTATAAACTAAATCCATACATATAATGTAAGGGTACAATATATAAGTAGATGGATGGACGAGAGGCTGTCAGTCTGCCAGAAACATGAGAATCAAGAAGGAGTGAGTGAGTGACTAAAGTACTTGAACTGGAATGGAAACCGGAAATTAGGACTGAACCTGAATTGAATTCTTGAATGATTTTTTTTTCGGTAACTAATCAAAAATATATATTGCCAACTTATAGGTTCGAACGTACTTTACGTGTCTATTACGTATCACTTTTACTTATAAATAATTGGAAAAAAGAATAGTATAGACCTCTAGTACTGTCTAGTAGGTATTGTTATATGCAAGTGAATCCACCCTTTGTTCCATTCAAAGTTAAATACTTTGAGAGAGAACAAATTGTTGATGTGGATAAATAAGAGAGGGAGAAAAGATTAAAATTGTCCTCAAAATCGACCAACTGGGCATATATACACACATTTTGCTCATACCTATATATTTGTACCGGGTAACGGAATGAAAGACAATTGTGTATAATAATAATATAATTATACATACAGAGAGAGAAAGACAATTCATGTACAAGATCAATATAGAGTGAATCCATCCTAGTCTCCAGTGAATCGATATCAATTAATAAGCGGAACGTAGATTTGTAATTCTCTCTCTCACTCACACACACAAACTGACGATGCAGACTGTCACTGTCTGCCAGGGACCATAAATGATAATGAAAATGGACATGAGCCACAAGTATTAATATTTCCCTATATATACTGTCACTACTACTACTACTACCCTCCTCTATCAAGTATACTTACTAACGTTGAAACGGTAGATACCGAGCTACAATTTGGTCTTTTACTACCACTGTTTTCCCTAATGATGTCTCCTTTAGTTTCTCTGTCTCCCTGTGTGTGATTACCATACCTATCATTATAATTATCCATTTGCTTGTAGTAAAGTAGTAAGGAATATGAGAGAGAGAGAGAAGGAATTGTATACTCTCGGGTTCGTTGTTGTCGAACATTCAACAAGATTTCTGCCTTTAACTATTCTATAGTCTTAAAGACCAATGTCTTACATTTGAGATCAACAGGCTCTGTCTCTCAAAACTTTGGAATTAAGTAGTAGTAGGTATATTCACCATGATAATCATATATTTAGAGGAGGAGGAGAAGAACTATTAAAAGAAACTTTTGTTAGCTCCAGGCTGACAAGTACATTACACACACATATATATCCGTTTGAAAAATACAGAAAACATACAGAAAGAGAACTAGGACATGATATAACAAGTAATTATTGTCCATCTTCTATGTAAAACAATTGAACTACTTCAAAGATGAAAAATTTGTCTTCGATATGTCAAAATATGACAGACTCAACATGACTACTAAACATTATAATGACTACTTATCAAATTGTATATATCACCACATTACCAAATCTAGCAAATCAAAATCATATTATAAACTCTCTTCGTGTGTCACTGGTTCTCAAGACAATCAAGTTAAAACAAAAAGAAAAAATTCATAATCACTTTAGAATTCTAATTCTTAGAAGAAGCTATAGAAAAGCATGCTTCAACAGGTCAATTATTATATCAAAGAAATTGAAATCCTAACCTTGAACAGAATTATGAAATGATATTGTAACTGTAATAAATAAATTATTGAAAATGTGTAACAATATGTTAAAAACTTGAAGACAGAAAGAAAATTAACATGTTTGATTGTTACTCATCTTAGTCAAAAGACCGGTAACTCAAAGAACTACTCTGTTTGGACAAAACAGAGACCACTCAAAAGATTGAATCTAATAAAAAGATACTGAATCATAAATACCATGTGAATCTCGACTAATAATTGAATTTCACAAGATGGAAAGTAAAAGAAAAAATGTGACACACGAACAATCACGAAAAAAGAAACATGACAGAGTCAGAACAAATACTTGGGCCGCTAACTACAAATAAAAAAAAAGAACCAAAAACAAAATGAAGGTAAAAAATGAAAACATATTGTCGTCAATAATATTTTGTTAATGTTAAAGTGATAGGTGAAGAGGTAAAAAGGTAATAAAAATTTTTTTACTCAGAACCATACATGGAGTACTCTTAGAAAATTTCAAAATCCAGCCGTGAAGGAAAAGACTCTGGAGTGTGGACACGTAAAATCCTGTTGAAGGGAGGATACTGAAAGATGAAAATGAAAAACCGAAAATAAAAAGGAAACACACACACGACAGGGAAATATATTTTTTCGTGAAAACTTTTAAAAGGAACAAGATGACAAATTTTCGCCTGTACACCTATGTACATGATGTGTAGTTGGATAGACAAGCATGCTGCTTAGTGGATGGTAATGTGAAGGAGCGAGAGAAGTAAATAATTCACAATATGTGGTTTAATGTGCTACCTTCCGAACCAGATTTCACTCCACAAACTGCCCTTTCAATAATGACAATTAACTCAAAATGAAGGAGATTCAACGAACTGAGGAATTTTGATCGACTTACCCAATTGATGGTTGGGGAAAATTTAGAATTTAGAATCAGATTTATCTTAAAAATTTGTAACTCTGCACCGGCCGAACGGATAAGCTATATTTTCGTCAATCGTCCCATTCCTTCTTCAAAGGGGAGGACATGTTCCCCCCTCAAAGCGCTAACACATTTGAAATCCTCAAAGCTTCGGTCTTTGAATCCCAGCCATCACCTTTGTTGACCATTCCAAAATAATTACAACTTAACTTCCTTTCCTGTTTTATGGATTATAAACTGACAATTATGATTATTCACCTCCTTAGTCCTCCGCCATTCAAGTCCCCCCCCAAATTTCTCTCTTACCACCTCCTTTCAGGCTTCATTTTCTTCGTGGTCATTCTTGCTTAAAATGTCAATTAATTCCTAAAAGGCATTCAAACAAAATATGACTCATGTTAATACTTTATTCGAATCAATTATCAATTATGATTGTATACTTGACTTACCCTTTGTAGGACTACTTCATTGTTGTTGTCTTCACAATGTGCAAAGTGCAGTCTGTGCAAAAAAATCACTGAAAATCACTACTGAATCAGAATTAAAAATGGTAAAGACTAATAAAATGTTGTTTCGCACTGACATCACAATATAATGTACATATGATAGTAACACATACAGTTGGTGAGATATTTGCCAGATTTTGTCAAGAAATAAACACTACAGCTATCACTTAACAAAAGAAATTCACAATTTTCTTTGTAGAATCAATTTTTCTACTTTTAAATAATACTAGTAGTTGAAAATGTAGCTCTGATTAATTTGAAAAATTATGAGGTTGGTCAAAATGTTCAAGTCAGTCAGGAGAGAGCCCTTGAACATGGACCTTTGAAAACGTTATAGATTAAGAGAGCGTCGCTTGTATAAATACAAAGAGATAAACGGAAATCATTGTCATCTAATACCCAATAAAGACTAAAAGAAGAGTTTCATCATAATCTGTACAGAATTTCAAGAATAGAAAGAGATTTGATTGGGAAACAAATTGATTTATAACTAAAAGGATAGAAAAGTTATCTGTCATCATGTAAAATAAGGGTCCAAAGGACAATAGAATCAGATAGAGAGGCTGGACGTGATTGGAATCTGGATTGTATGTTGTTATATGGTCAAAATGTAGGATTTTGTCCAGATTTCCTAGTCCGTGGAATCACATTTTTCTCCAGATTTCCCTTGGTTGTGGGAGGAAGGGAAGGATTGACGGATCAGCATCTTGTCCCTTTTGACTTCATACTTTGGATATTCGTAGTGTAAAAATATTCAACTAAGCAATTCGCGCTGTGCTTTGACTCATCTCCCTTTGGAGCACATGCATAAAATCACAACAACACTTGCTGCATCTCTCGAATTAATGTGTATTGTGGGGGGTAAGAGTATGACAATATGTGAATGAATTTCATATTGACAATATATATTATGATATTAATCAGGAAGAGCGATACACTGATGTGCATTTATTTTCAGTAGGACATACAGAGCGATCTTCATTTGTTCGTTTTTTATACACAGTACAATAGACAAGGTATTGAACAAGTATCTTCATAATTATTGCAGTCAACGTGTGTGTGTGTGACTCGAAAATGTTTAAATAGTATTTAGGAGAAGTAGAAGTAGTAGTAGTAAATTTTACAATGGCACCGTGGAAGTCACATTGGAATGCTCGGAGGCTGCATCAATTTCAATCATAATAGTATGACCACTGTAGAGGATATTTTAATGGTAAAACTACTCATACAGGAAAACTTCATTTTTTTTGCTCGCTCGGTGTAATCGCGAAGCTGGAGCAACACTATCGTTCTTGCCAAGATTTTGTGTACAACACACACAAAACAATGGGGAAAATGAACGTTTTTTACAAAAAACGATTAAAAAATTACTTTTCACT
>WJFB01001669.1:0-28012 GCA_009870185.1 Pygmarrhopalites habei
GTATTAAAAATGGTGAAAGTGGATGTATTTTGAATTTGAGTGAGAAAATGTAATCCCAAAAATTGGAGAACAAAAGGCGGAAAGTCAAATTTGACTTGGTTCACTTTACGAGATTTCCTCCCTGTCGGGATGAAGGATGATGAACTGGGCGTCGTTTGACGGAAGACGAGAGGCAGGGAGGATGGCAATGACTTGACTAGATTAAAGACTTTTCCCTGGGTAGAATGTTGGAAAGGTGCTCGGGAAAGATACGCCCGAGAAGCGGAGACGAGGAAAGAGAGTGGGAGTCGAGTACTCTTTTGATATTTACTTGTGGTGGCAAAATTTCAAAAAGGCTCAACAAATTTGAGCGACGACAAGGACGAGGAGGCGGAGGTGAAAGCATCACGCCAGTAGAATGATATGTATGAATAAATTGATAGTGCTCAAGTTGGACGTAGACCAAGTCTGGCGATGAGTCGGAGGCTTGTAAGTCATGGTCGGGTCATAACTTTCCTCTTAGCCCGAGTATTTCTCTCTCTCTCTCTGAAATTTTATTCCACCTCGACGTGTGAGTGTGTCGTCTGGAAGGGAAGGGAAGGGAAAGGGGGGAGACAAAGAGCACACTGAATGACTTTGTTGTTTTGAAAATTTTGCCGTTTTCTCCCTCTCACCAATTTCACTCTGCCATGTCATTTATCCCGGCGGCTCGTCATTCTTCCCGAGAATTCGGCGGGGGAGGAGAGAACAGGAGTAAATAAAGTAAATAGATAGAGAAAATAGGGAACTGTGCATTGTGGGGTGTAGTACAGGGTGTGTGTGCGATGGACAATTTCCTCAAGCTTTGTTCTCCTTATTTGTCTTGCTCTTCCCTTACAAAATGCAGGTTTAACATGCTTTATCCTGTTTGCAATATAACTAACAAGCCCAGTAGCTGTTAGTGCTAGGGAGAACGCGCAACGAACCCACCCGGAATTGCTCACTCTTTCCCCTCCCCTTCCCTCCTTTCTCTCTCTCTTTTATAGAGGGAGAAGCGTGAGTGAAATTATAAGTAGACTCTCCCTCTTGTCTTCCACTTTCTTTTTTTCTCTCTCTTTCTCTTATAGCGTGATGCTGGTTGAGCAATGGGACGAAGCATGAATTTCATATTATGCCAACATCCTTGCAAGAGAACAAGCAGAGCATGTCGCTTTCACTTTTACTTTCTCTCTTTCCTTTCCCTTTCTCCCCTTCTCACTCTCTCTCTCTGCACACCGAGCATTCCGTTGACAAGTAATATCTTGCCCGCTGTAAATACAAACAAGTACATTATTTATCAAAAAATATGCTTCTCCTTCCCTCTTTCACTCTATTCTCCCATTGCGTGTCTACAAAATTCCAATTTGTCCCCCCTCCTTCCCGCCCCCAACTCCCCATAATTCTAATTCCTGAATTATAATGAACCCTCCCTCCTCTCGCCTTCATTACATTTTTCTGTGTGGAATAATTTTATTTACTTTTTTCATTTTTTCAAGAGTTATTGCCTATTATTCCATCTCAAAAGTTGTCTAGTCTTCCAGTTAGAGGCAGAGGCCAGAGAGGCATGTTTTGAATTTGAGCTGAAGGAGGGACGGAAATATATAGGAAATTGTATGGTAATAATAATTTTCAAAAAAGAAGAGGCACAAGAGTTTACTTTAAGGGAAGATGAAGTGGAGGGGCTGTTTTATTTGTTCAGGTCAAAGGAAATTGTTAGCCATGTGTTTGGTGGGAGTGAAGTGGAGGAATAATGGGAATAAAATGAAAATTCAGCTGTGAAATTGTGCTAGGCTGTTGCCTTCGCACACACAAACGCACACACACACACACACACGGTCGTTGGGAGGAGGGAAAGTGGAGAAAGAGTTTTTGAGAAACTTATTCTTTCACTTTACTTCTCCCTTTCTCTTGAATTATGTGCCCCGTTCCATGCCAGTTCGAAAATGGACAAAATATGTGAGTATCTTTCTTTTTCTCTCTTTTCCTAGGAACCAAAGAAAAGAGAGAGAAATTGTTAGACTTAGTTGTGGCTCCTTCCCCTTCCCTCCTTTACCCGTGCTCAAAGAAAACGGAGTATTTGGTTTGAGTTCGCAAACAAGGAAAACATTGAAATGTGCGTCTAGTCCTTTCTATTTCAAACATGGCTGAGCTGGATCACACTCAGCTGAGTTGAGATGCCCACACACACAGCAAAATATTCCCGCTTCAGCTCCAGCCCTGCGATGTAGGAAGAGGAGACACTAAAAACCGGGAGGAGAGGAAGGGGATAGAAAAAGCTGGTGAAATTTATTGATACAAATAATATATATACGCTGTTCTTTATTTACAAAAGTATTTTCTTCCCGCCGCGACATTGGGTTGGGAAAATCAGGGCGGAAAAAAGAGATTTAATACTAAACACATGCAAGGCTCTTTTCTCATGTACATATCCGAGTAACAAGATTAGTTATGTTCCTTAATTTTTAAATCTTGACACTCCCAGTTTGACATAATGTGAAGGACAAACCCTTTTTCCAAAAGTCATAAAAATTTGAGAGATCAGTGAATTGTGGACATGAACGATGACAAGGAATGGGGGAGAGGGAAAAGGGCTCTTAATTTTATGGAGAGCATTAAAATTAGTGAAAATATGGGACGCTAATAAAAAGATGAATTTGGGGTTGAGTAATGTGGGAGGGAAAGATTGAGTTAAGAAGACGCAAGTTTTGGAGGATGAATATTTTATGAGACTCTTTACTCTGGAGGAGAGAGAGAGCGAAAGTCCTCTCGGTACACACACACACATGCGGCCTATCCCTCTTACGCACAATTTTGAAATGTAGAAAGAGATAAAGAAGGAGTAGGAGGGAGGGAGGAGAAGAAGAAAGACAGGGAAGGAAGGTTAGCTATTGTCCCGAAGCAGTTGGATACCCGCTAACCCAGATTCAGTGGGGGGGGGGGGGAATGTAATGACATCATTGATCATGCAGGTGATCTCCTCTGCTTGTGCCGATAACGTTCCATCGACGATGGAACCGAGTTCCATTTGACAATGACAGCGTTTATTACGTCCCAGCCTCCGCCCGAAATGGAGAATCTGACAGTCCCGGCTAAAATACGCAGGAACAAATATTTGCATAAAAAACACACACACACATAACCTCCCTTCCTCCTCTGTCTCCGCTTCCATGATCCAAATCTCGGAGAAGAGACGCTGGCTCAATACACGGAGAGATCGGCTAAAGTTCCCAGGGAAAGTTCAATCCTACCTACATGTGTGTGTGTGTGGGAAAATGGAGTGACGGATGTATGTAATCAGCGGCAAACTTTCTCCTCCTCTTCTTTTCTCCACAGCCTTGTCCTGATTAATAAAATCCGTGCATCTTTATCATCTGATTTGAACAACCCACCGAACACTGTCCCTAATAATATTTTCCGATTTTCAAGTAACATTTATTTAAACACACCCGCCCCAACATGTCCTTGAAGTTTCACTGCCTCCTTTTGAGAGAGGCCTGGGAAGAGAGGAATAAAAACGGGAGGATTGGCTGGGTGTGAGTGACAGGAAGGAATTTAAGTCATTCCCCAAAAAGAATTGTCCAAAGCTTGACGGGCTAAGTCGTAAGCGACTTTGTCTCTTCTTCTTCTCGAAGGAAAAGGCAGGATGTGAAGACTGTCATTTTCTTTGAAGGAGAAACAGAGAGAAAGAAAGAGAAGAGGGATCCTCGGTTGAGTGTGGAGGTTCAGAGTATGCCAACGAAACGGAAATTGTGACGGAAGAAAGTGTGTGCGTTTGAGAGTACACTTTTCAAGTTTGATCATCAGCACTTTCTCCTCGACAGAAAGACGAAGAACACAATCCCCTACTCTTCTCCTTGGCTTTTCCATGACCGTATCTCTCTTTGCTTTCTCTCTCATTATCTTCCGTCCTTTTTTCTCTTTCTCTGAGGAAGAATCAAATACGCGTGCAAATAAAAACTCCCTCTCTTCATACACGTTGTAGGAAGAAAGCGAGGGGGACAATTCTGTCTCTCTTGGTACCCACAGGAGAATGACGGGTCTTTAGGACGAAGTACGTGTAATTAATACGTCATGTTGTTGTGACAGCCCTCAGAATAATTTTGAATCCTTTTCGTATTTGGAGCTCTCTGGGGGTGAGGAGGAGAAAGCCCCAGCTCTGAGGGAAGTGCGCACTCAGCTCCACACACACACCCATATACGAGTAGGGAGACTGTGTGGGTGTAGAGTAAATTAAGTTTTGGTTAGGGAAAGTCTTACTCAGGGAAAGTGAGAGTGAGCTGTTGCTGGTGTGTATTTTAGGCTGAGGTTTCTTATGAGGGGCATTGTGTGTGTGGGTATTGTGAATGGGAATGTTGTCTCTATCAGGGGCTGACAGGGCGAAAGGAGAGCACATAAATTTGCTGATAATTTTGTCATTAATTTCATAATTAGAGCAGGAAAACCCGCAGACGATTAGCTGAGCTAATGAGAAATTGCGAGAGTGGTGGTGTGGGGAGAGGGGGGAGAGCAGCGCTAAATATGAGCTGAGGTGAAAACTTTGAAAGGTGGATAGACAAACAGAGCGAGAGAGAGAGAGGAAGAAGGGGAAGAGAAAGGTTTGGTTTGCATGTGAAGGGATCGTAAATATAAATTGTAGGGTCCCTCTGCGCTTTCTCGGGCAATTCAAACCTGCACAAATTCCGAGTGATTCAGCTAACAGGGTGATGGGATGGTCCCCTCACATGGCAAGTCTGCCAAAATGAGAGAAATAGGGAAATGTGGATGAAAGTTCTTCTTATTTCTGGGTGAGAGCTCAGAAAAAACGACACACATGCTCTCACACTCTCCCACTTTTTCTGATTTTTTTGAGAAAAAAAGTTTTACGAGTGTTGCTTCGGCCATTGCTAGAAATCTGGGATGAGAAAGAGAGAGAGTGGAAAAATAGAAAGGTTGAGATTGAATCAGATGAGGTGATTTCTAAGGGAGAAAGGCACGCAATCCTTACTTTTTTCCTTCTTCTCTCCTCTCATCAACTGAATTGAGAAGGGCAGAGACAAGCCTCCCATCCAACTCTCATCTTTAATACAAGTAATAAGGAGAAAGCAAAGTTTGCCTCAGGGAAAGCATTCAACCGGCCATCCAGGGATCCATCGCCATCGCCACTGCTTTCCCTTTCCTACCTTCCTATCTACAACTAAAACAACAAGAGGTCTCGATTTTTACATGAGGATAGGGGAATGTTTCCCTTTAGTTAATCATTAATTCGGTTTTGGCTGCAGTGGTTTTGAGTACAAAGAGAAGAGAAGAGGGAGAGAGTTTGCTCTCCCCCGCGAGCTTTCCCCTTGCATTTTAGTTTTGTGAGAGACGGAATTCAAGTTTCGAATTTGAAACTTTTATATGGTGCGTTCGTGTATGTGTTTTTTCCGTTGGGCACTTTAGATTTGCCAGAAGGAGGAAGAAGCTCCATCAAAATTTTAAGGCGGATTGGATGGGCTCTTAATTTTTGACTCGAATCAAAAACTTGGAAATTAACCATTGAAATGAGAGCAGGGGGGATGATGAAGTGGAGGGAGAGAAGAGATTTAATTAAAAGTGAGCCAAGGACTTTTCTGACAAGGTTTGGATAGGAAACGTTAAAATTTTCAACTCGTGGCTTTTACTGGCTGACTTGTCCTCTCTTTTTCCCTTTCGGCCGTCAGTAAAAGTTGAGAAAGTCCAGATTCCATACCCGGGGGACAGGTCGGGAAAGTCGTAGCCGCTTTACCCTGTTAGCCTGAGAAGAATGTAACTGCTTTCATCAGTCGGGTTTGTTCTGGAGGAGAAGGAGGAAGAGAGAGGGGGAAAAGAAGAAGGAACATGGGGAATGAATTGACAAGTAATAAAAGTTTTAGAGTCGGACATCCTCCAACACACATGGAGAAAGGGAGGGGGACATTGCGTTGGTGTGATTCCGAATCACGAGCTCAAATCATTCTCTTCTTCCATAGTCAGCATTTTAACGGCCCTATCCCTCTGAGCCTTCCTTCACTTTCACTTCCATTTCAATTCGATCCGAACCGGATTATACGTTGTCATAAACAGACTCTCTGCTCACCTCACGAAACATCCTGCCAGGATTATGTGACATGACACAAAGTTTCAAGTGAACCAGGGTCTTCGCACAAAGAGAGAGATAGGCCGAGAAAGGTTGCGCATGACATGTTGCCAGGAGTAGTTTGCAAACATAATTGCCATTTTGATGACCTGAAATAAAGCCATTGGCGGCATGACTTGAAGAGTAATTTAATTATAATATTCACCTTCCCTCTTCGGGTCCTCGTTGAATTTGTCTGGATTGTATGCTCAACATTTAATGCAATTAAATCCACTCACTTGCCCTCCTCCCATAGAAATTCTCAGAACGAGACTCTCTCTATCTCTCTTTCTCTCGTATGTACATCCCAATCTAATCATGATCTACACACACGAATGCAGAATTCCATGGAGGAGGCATACGGGTGGGCCTTTTTTTTAAATCCAACAAGAAAATGAATTCTCTATTTCACTTTCTCTCTCCTTTATTTAAAAAAATCACGTCCATTTACTCCAGTTGAGAATGAAGAAAGGGAGAAAACTGGGGGAAATGAAAACCCAGTTTTCCACAGCTGCAGAAAAGAAATAAACAAAGCGACCGCATTAAAATTGGACGACTTTCTTATGAGTTCAGCTTGGCTGACTTGAGTCTCATTTTCACCCGCCCTCTCTTTCATGCTTTTTACCGTAAACCTAATGATTAGAACCCGGATGTCACACTGAACGCCTTTGACTAGAATCAGGGATGGAAACGTTGACATGATGTAATTGTGTGCATGGGAAATTGTACATGTGCAATCAAAATTGGTGTCAACATTGAAAAGACTCGGATCCTGAGGGTTCCAATTGCATTCGATGTTATGGTAGTCGGGAAAGTGGAGTAGCCCCCAAATGCCCGGAGAAACTTCTCCATGGCCCATAACGACGGCTATTATGAGGAGACTCGGGTTTGTGCGAGTGTGGGATTCTTGTATTTAAAGGGTTGTTAATGCAAGGCAGAGGTTTTTGCGGTTGTTGGTGGGCGATATTTGCATCTTTTGATTGACAAAAAATGCCGACTCACTCCCTCTGCATTTTCTCTCATGGTTTTTGTTGTGGAGAGGAGCGTCAACGCGATGTGTTTATGCATGTATGTGCATTCTGAATGTGGACGATTGAGTCAGCGTGTGATATGGAGAGTGTGAAAGAATGACACGGAGAGAGAAAGAGAGAGTCTTTGACTTTGCTTAAATTGTCCATGCATCGAGGGAGCCCTGGAGGCTCCAGCTGTGCTGTTGCCTCTATGGTTCCTCCATTCTCCTCTTCTGCCGTCATCAAAAATGTGGAATGGGGAAGAGGAATGAGGCTATAGTTTATACCTCCAGACGAAGGGACTAGGCATGGTAGTTGATGATGTGTGAGTGGATGTTAAGATCAATTTGGTCAGATTAATAATGGAAAAGGGACTACACACACACACACACACACACACACACACACACACGTATTAAGAAAAGCGAGGGAAGATTGGGACTCGGAATTTTTGTGTTGTGAGCCTATAAAATGTAAGCAGACTTTTTTCCTGTCTCCCCCCCGCGTCGTCCTACATTCTCCTGAAACTAATGCGTCCTGATAGGCAGAGCGCGGCGGAAATTGCGTGAGGTGTGTAGCGAGAGAAAGTTTGTATATAAGGAAAAGGAGAAGAGAGAGAGAAGCCCTGGAAAATGCGTAAGGAGAAGTTTGCGAGGCGTTTATTTCATTCTTTTTCATTTAGCCATTCTCTTCACAGTGTGTGTGCCTTCCTTGACTTGCCTACCTCTCTCTCTCTCCTCCACGCTTGACTATGTGTTCATAGTTTTCTTCATTTTAATTTTAATCATGAGGACGGAGTCTGAGAAATTTTCCCCTCGATATACTGCTATATACAAAAATCGTTTAGTTTTCATCATATCACCCAACTTTCTCCAGTCTTCTATCCAGAAGGGTAGAGTAGAGAAGACACAATACCTGAGACCCCCACCTCCTCCACCTCGTCCATTTGAATGAAGGAATGACGTTGAGTTTCGAATTAGACGAGGAGAATGGCCCATGATGATAAAGGGAGAGCACTTGTCTATCGTACGTACCTTCTTCCCTGTCTTGTGTGTGTCTGGAGGAAAATGTAGCTGGTTGTGATTATGAAATGAATATAATTTTGAAGTTCTTCGTTCTTCATTTACCCTGTTGGGCTCTTTAATTGAATTGAAAATCCAGGAGGAGGAGGGGTAATGAAGAAGAAGGACAGGTGTGTGTGTTGGGATTGCGATAAAAAACCAAGTCAATCTCTCTTGACTGACTTTCTCCTTCTTTGTTCGTGGTGAGGGGGGTGTGAGGGAAAGTGTGTGAGTTGAAGTCTGTGGGATCTGTTTCAACACACGCACCCAAGCTAATGTTTCCTTGCTCCTGGAGAAAAGAGAAAGTGAAATGAGAAAGAGGGACGCAATGAAATTCAGGATTATGTAAAAGTAGTGATGGGATTAGAGTCGCCAGGCGAAGCCATGGGAGGGAAGAAGAAGGGAAAATCTAATAAGAAGGTATGAGACCAACATTGGTGCTATAATTAAATGACGGTTAGAGCCTACTCTAACCTACCATTGTAGTGGTTTGGGAGTCAGGGACCATGGGCCCACCGCACTCAAACACCAGCCAGAAACACACACAACCTCCAGCCATTTCCCTCCCCTTCTCTTTTCTTCTTACCCGAGCTTTCTTCTCCGGCTGGGGTAAAGCACGGACCCCAGACGAAAGACCAATAGTTGGGATTTTCCACACCCTCCCCCTCCGTCCTTCATATTTTTCTTTTCCTTCCTTGGAAATCATCCAGTCGTCACGCAAGCTGATGAGACAAGAGCTTTCTCCATGTGTTTGAGAGTGTGTGAAACTTACTCGCCTCTCCTTCTGAACTGGCTTTCCCCTCAATCCTCAACCATTGTCCATGTCCGCATCCGCTTTCTCACTTATAAAGCAGCCTCTTCTTCTTCCTTTTACTTTCCCTAGCTCTTGCTTACAAAAAAACATGGAGTGTACATCCCTTTTTTCTTCCCGAGTCCCTTTTCCCCGGAAAGTGCCCTCTCGCCTGTCCTCCTCCATTAAATTTTCCAAGAAAAGGCTTGGCGCTCTCCTCCCCCTCTCTGTGTTTGAGCTAATATTTATTGGAGGGTATGTGTGCCAATTTACACTCCACCGAGAAGGAGGACAGAGTCGATAACAACAATAGAGAATTCTGGAGGGGAGGGAAGGGCCTTGTGGTCCGTGGTTCATTTGAAGCCACACACAACAAATCCTGCTGAGGGAACTCTATAAAAATGATTTCATTGGGGCAGTCTATACTTTAGCGTTCCGGCCTCCCCCCTCTCCTTCTTCCCGGCTCTGTGAGAACGAGAAAGTGCCGGTGTTTTGTATGTATTGTGCGGGCTAATGACACGGCTGTGACTGAAAAGAATAGGTCTGTTTGTATTTGGGTTATACAAATAGGGCTATTCCTGGAGAGAGGGAGAAAATCTATTTAAGAGTGGCTAGGGCAGCTGATTGGTAGACTCAGTGAAAGGGCAGATTGAATTGAATTGATTTGTACTTTTCCCCAAAGTCCAACTCTCTACTCGGGCCCCTCCATGATGAGGTAGTCGGGAAAAGAATGGATTGCATACAAGAAAGGAGGGCTTATACTACTAATGTTTCCCATTCTCCCTTCTATTTTGCTTTCTCCACTCCTTTGCTTGCTTTTCATTACGAACCTCTTTTTCTCCAGCATGGAAATCATTAGAAATGAAATAGGATGAGATGTGGACAATTGGCAGTCCACACGACTCACGTCTCCGGACTCGGAATGCAAAATTGGCAAACTAAACTGCCCTGGACAAAATGCAGGGGAAAACTGGGGGAGTGCGCCAGTCATGGCCGAATACGACTGGATACAAATTATTTGTGCCAATGACAGGAGGAATAAATTCCTCCCTTATGCCTATTCTGTTCCTAGTTTATGGTAGCCTCTTCTCTTTTGGATGTGTATTTGTGTAAATAGGCGGACAAGTATGAAGAAAGGTTCACAAAATTTGAACTTTCTCCCTCCATCTAAACAATTGAAGAATTGCAGTGTCAATTGGGAACAAACGGACAGGACGTGAATGAACAGTAGTCTTTCTCCAAACAAAACTTTCACTCTTCAAAGTGAAGCGTCATTGTGGCTGCCAAGAATTGGTCAAGGGGGAGGGATGGACAGGCGGGGGAGGGAGACCTGATTCACTCCGTTTCAATGGCATCCTCAAATTGACAAGAAAATTGGACTCTCCTTTCTTTCATTTTAGTATGTGTTAAAAGAGGAAAGAGAAAGTTGCTACGTTTGTAAAGAAGGAATATATAATATCTATTACAGAATATTCACGCTTTTTCATTCATACTTGGATGCGTTTTTCTCCTGTACAAATTGCAGCAAAAACTTCAACACGGTTCTCGTTGCAGTCCTAAAGAAATTTAATTGGTAGTTAAGCGAGGCTTACCTGTAAGGTGAAGGTTAACTATAATTATATGAGTTCATGGAACCGAAGAGTATACGAAATTATTAGTGGATAATTGTACATAACCTTCTACATGTGAAGTAGACATAACTTTTAAAGGGTTCAAAAAACAAATTTGAATTCCCTACTCCCGCTCTCCTGCCCGCCATGCCTCCTCAGTGATTCAAAGATGACCAAAATTTTTTAAAACAATAACTATTACCTTATACTTAAATAAGGGTGGGTTTAGGTGTGGGTTTCGTATACTCTTCGGTTCCATGAACTCATATAATTATAGTTAACCTTAACCTTACAGGTAAGCCTCGCTTAACTACCAATTATAATTTCGTTCATTTCACTCTCCGAGTATACGAAATTATTAGTGGATAACTGTAGCTGTTCAAAGCTTCTTACAAATTTTGCACAATACCAGCCAATAAATGCTGCATTCAACAAATCTTTACATTTTATTCATGACAGTACAACATTTGTAAAATTATTTACAGTAGTTACTGCTCGTTTGTAAAACTTAGCAAACGTATGAGAATTAGACCATCCAGCAGTACTGCATATGTTATCAATTTCACAACCTTCAGCTAAAGCCTTAGAAGTAGAGGCCCCTCAGAAAGAATGAGCCTTAAAAATTGTTATCAATACCAGCTAATGATAAACATTTCTTCAACCATTTACTTATAGTTTCGTTAGATACAGGACCATATGGCTTTTCAATACTCAAAAATAATTCATGTTTTCTATATACAAGAGTTCTTCTTAAATATTCAACAATTACAGATTGTACACTTAACTTATTCACAGAATATAGAGGAAACTTAAAGAGATGTCTTCAACAACTTGGTTATTCTTATAATCATAACATTATTTTCAAATGAAATATTACTTACTAAAATTGAATTAAATGTTTGTACTCGGTGTGCTGTGACAATGGCCACCAAAGCAATTAAATGGTAAGTTAACACAGAAATTGTAAGCTCAGAATCGTTAGGTAATTGCTCAAGATATCTTAACAATACATTGATATCCCATGTACTAGTGTATCTAGGAGCTGGAGGCCTTAGTTTCGATATACCCTTAACGAATCTATTGACAAAATTATGTTTACCCATATTCATACCATCAATCATGGGCAAACATGCCGATAAAACAGATCTAGCAATATTAATGCTGCTATATCCTAGGCCTGTCTTATACAAATAATTGAAAAATTCTAAAATCTCATTTAATTTAGGATTAGTGCAAACTATTATTATCTCTACAATACAATAAACATTTACCTATGTAAGTTTTATATTGCTTCTGGGTATTCGTTGCAAATGAAGATACCAATACATTTGTTACTTCTGCTGAGAAACCTTGTTTCTTAAATGAGTTGCTGATAAAATCGCTGCTACTAACTTGAGACTGTGTGCAACAGGATGCGGACTAGAAACAACGAAAGATTGTAATAATGAATTCTCAAGTCCCATAAAAATCAATTCAGTAATAGCTAGTCTCGTAAAAACGGGCCACCAAGGTTGCGCTGTCCAGTAAGGGGCAATAAAGTGACCACTAGCTTTGTCAATTATTTACTTTCATAATGCTCTACCCACCATACAAAAGGGTGGAAAAGCATATAATTTGTATATGTGCCAGTTGAGAGTGAACGCATCCACAAAGGAAGCACCCGGGTTAGGATGCCATGACACAAATACCTCACACTGCGCAGTGTTATGTGAGGCATACATGTCAATGTCAGGCATAAACTTGAGCAATTTGCAAATATATGCATATTTAGAGACATCAAGTTTCCAATCCGAATCATCAATCTCAGTTCTTGATTCGAAATCAGCTATAACGTTGGCCGAACTACTAATATATTTAGCTGAAATAATAATATTGTGAGCTTCCACCCATTGGTATATATCCTTAGCTATGCCGTGAAGCTTAGGAGATCGACATCCGCCAAATCTATTGATATACGATATAGCCACAGTATTATCTACTCTCAACAAAACAATCTTATTTTGTAATACAGTGGCAAACGATCTCAAGCTATTATAAATAGCTAAAAGTTCCAGCTCATTTATGTGGTACTTTGGCTCAGCAATTGTCCAATGTCCTCTCGCTCGCTACCTAAGTGGCTACCTCAACCGGTTAGTGATGCATCCGTACATACTACTTCGTCATATATATCAAACCGTGTATCATTATTACCTAATAGTATATTGTGTCGCCACCATTCAATATCCTCTACTGCTTCTCTACTCAATATCATTGATGCCGAATAATTATCATTACTGTGAACAAGAGCCTGTGATTTCTCATACTCTAATTGTCTAGTGTTTAGTAAACTATACTTAATAGCAGGGACGGCTGAAACTAGATTCCCTACAAACACTGCTATATCATGTATAATGTGTGTCGACTCTGCTAAAGTAGCATTACAGTGTTAATATCCTGTCCCGTTTCTTTTGAGTTAGCTGAACAGTCATCAGCTTAGTGTCGAAATTGAAACCTAAATACTTGACTATATTTGCTGGATTGAGGATTGATTTCTCACTTATGAGAAATCCCAAACGTTGTAACAATAATCGACACTCTTTCATACTATATATACACATGTCTTTAGTCAATGCCGCGATCAAAATATCATCAATAAAAATTATTAGTAAATGTCCATTTGCTCTTAAAATGCCTATCCCAGGTTTCAACAACTTAGTAAAGACTCGTGTCTCACAAGAGAGGCCGAATGGTAAACATGTATATTGGTATAATACTCCTTTATACCTAAAGCGCAAGTACTTTCTATCCACCACATGAATTGCTACTAAATAGGCATCTGTAATATCTATTGTACACATCTCCATGTTTAGTAATAGTATATTACATACTGAACGATGGTCCTCCATTTTAAAATGTTCATATTGAACAAACTCGTTTAGATTTTTTAAATTAAGTATGAGCCTCTGTGTACCATCAGACTTGGGTACCGTAAAAATCATTGATATATATTGGCCTTCGCAATTCTCTACAATCTCAACTGCTCCTATACCTAATAACCTTTGTACACACACATCTATATGTTGTTCCTCCGCACTCGTAAAACTTTGTATTGGTTCCTTCATTTGATACGGTATACCTACAAAAGGTATCCTACATCCCTTAACTATATCTAATATATATACATCTGACGTAATATTACACCATTCCTTATAATAATATGTTAGCCTACCAGCATACTTATAATTTAATGTACTTACATTATTAGTAACTAGTACTGCTGTTGTTGCCGTGAAAATTTGGCTTTGGCTGTTTCTCTGCCTTGATGGGAGCCTCCCCTGCCTGTGGAGGAACCCCCTTTGAAGTTTAAATGTTGCCCACTTTTAGATGATTGACCTCTTGCAGTATTTGATTTACGAGAACCACCTCTAGGTCCGTATGGCTGGTAGCGATGACCATTACCACGTCCTCTTGACTGTGGTTTCATACTCTTAGCAACAGCATTCACTATCATTCTATAATTAAGCTGTCATTAGACATTATATAATACGTGTGGTCGTTACCACTATATAGTGAATACAATATATACCTATAATATAGTAAATATAATATTGTGAGACATACCTGCTCTCAAATGAGAATCAAAAGAATGTCCAAATAAGTACTCCGTAATTGGAATGGATGAAGAACACATATTGGCAATCGGTGGATGAGCGACTTTCATTGATGTTCTCCTCTTGTTGTTGATATCGGAGGATGCCAGTCCAATACACTGTGCCACGTCCATCAGAGGTACAAAAATACTTTTCATCTTCTTGGATAATTTCTTTTCTTCAGCAAGCGAAGAAAACACATCAGCCAACCTGGCTTGAGCAATTAAAGCTCTACTCAAATTTCTTAATAGATAATTGAAAGGCAGCATCAGCTTGTTTTGCACTCTCTGACAGATGAAACCAGACTTCCTTGTTCACACGAGGAACCCCTAAATTCTTTCCATTCGATGGCACTTTATAATCATCTTGAAAACGCCGCATTGTCGTTTTATCCATCTTATGAGATGATATCTTGTTAAAGGAATTTGCTATTCTATCACTCAAGGAACGTGCATATTCAGGCTTGTCCTCCATGTCACATAGTATAGAGTCAATCATAGTACTTGCCTCATTGTTCTTGTTACCTTCAGAAGGCTCTTCATTAGATTTGGAAACTTGGACTGAGATCCCTTCGATTAAATCATTCACTAAATATTGAGACTCACTTCCCTCTTCTTCAAAATCCTCATTCTCAAAATGTTCCTCATAATCTTGATCGCAACTATCAGTTGCATACTGCATAAACTCTTTCAACATCGTAGTCAATTCACTAATGTCCTCCTCTATAAAATATATAAATACCCTACATGTATTATATATATTGTTTGTACATCATTAAATGTGGACATAAATGTATTAGTATTACATAATATACAAACTTCTATTACAACTTACGTTGTTTATCCAATTTGGATGAAAGTGCATTCAGGTCTAGTCCAACATTATCAACAATCGAATTGATACTTGTACTTGATGTACTTTGATCACCGTCGACTACTATTTCATCCGGGAGTGTCTTGTCCTTAACCTTAGTAATTCCTTTAACTTTGGACATTTTCAATATCTCAGATCTGTAATACAAGTATCAATATATATAAATCATTCGTCTGTGTATTATATGTATATGCAATACAAGTACGTAATACTATGATTTGTGCCAATACATTACGCATAACGAGGCAAAATATTGTAAAAACTCACAATTTGTGAATATCAAAATAACGGCATACAACTGTTTATCATAATAATTGATACTGGATAAAAGAGTAAAGCGTACAACTTTACTCGACGATCACTTTTCATCTCGATATAATATGTACATACGTACATAATAAAAATGGTGAACACGGCGTGTTCGACCGATCGTCTTTTCATAATTTCTCTCTTTTCAACACCAAAAAACCCCCAAAAGTATAAAATATGACTTACCGGTCAACTATGATGTCGGGCGAAAGTTGTCGTCTCAACCTCATTCAGATCCGGGCACGAAAGCACTGAGAAAAACCGAATTTTATTCTCCGAAAAATATTATGTCTGTCTATTCTTCAACATGAAGAATTCTACTGAGGAGGCATGGCGGGCAGGAGAGCGGGAGTAGGGGATTCAAATTTGTTTTTTGAATCCTTAAAAGTCATATCTACTTCACATGTAGAAGGTTATCTACAGTTATCCACTAATAATTTCGTATACTCGGAGAGTGAAATGAACGAAATTATAACTAACGATTATCAAGAAGGAAATACTTTAACCGTTTTTTAAAACAATTTTTCACACAAAGACTCCCAATTTAAACGTCAATCCGTCACCCACAAATTATTATGTAAAAATGTGGGAATGATTGAGATCAGTGTGGAAACGATTTTTTCTGCCAAATTAGAAGAACTTTATGCACATTATGGAAATTAATGTATCGATCTTGGCTGTCAGGAAGAAAACGACCTGAGGGGAAAAATTAAAAAAGTGTTCTGCAAAAAAGATGATGATATAAACGGGTGGGAAGGAGCTGGAAAACTCGGCCGGTGCACATTTCGGGATTTTTGCCTGAGTGGAAACCATGTTGGTTTGACAGAAGGAGAAGGTTCTGGAGTCGGAGTGGAGGAGGAGAGAAGAAACCACTTTCATTCAAATTAGGGTAGTCCAAGGGTGAGGAGTGTTGTGTTTGTGGGTGGAGTGAGTGTGGGAGCTTATGGAAGAAAAATAGTTTTTTTTCGCGTTTATGTTTCACTTCCTTAATGTAAATAGTTTCGTCTTATGAACCCTCACTCCCACAGTCTGAGAAAAAACAATAAAGGGCAGCATATGCTTCCTCCTTCTCTTCCATTTTCCCTGGCGAAAAAGTGAAAGGGGGATAAAAGAATGTTGGATCGGCCCCCTCCTCCTTTCTTTCTTTAGAAAAGCAGGAGAGGGGCAGTTAATTTCGGAATAATTCTGCATACAGTTCTACATAAGCGCTGAAAGAAAGACGAAATTTTTAAAAATACACAATCCCCGCACATACTTCACCACCACCGCCACAAACCTCGCCGCTTGTACAATGAAGTGGAGAGACGAGGGAAAGTCTTGAGATTTTTATATTTTTGGAGCAAGGAGAAAAGAGACGGACACATAAAAAACAAACGGTGGAGAGAGAAGAGAAAGCCAAGTCGAGAGTGTATTCATTTTGGTTGGGGTTGGTGGGAGAGATTATTATTTTTATGGCGGGTTTACACGCAGGGCGTATGAGAAGTGTGCATGTCTCTAATGATGGTGGACTGGTGGCCAAGTTATGATTTGGCAATTTGAGAGTCTCACTCTCCATGTCATGTGCTCCCTCCATCCATGCACCACCACTACATATGTACTTGGGCTTATAGCCCAGCGCCACTTTGGAGAACCAACCTCCCGTCCAATATAGTCAAGTCTACATCCATAATAATAAAAATCCGTGTGTGTAGAGAGAGTGTAGAGGGGGCTCTCTTGGATTAAGCAGAGAGAAGAGTGGAATGGAGACACCGACTCTGATGGCGCTTCAAGAGGGCGGAATGATGGTGGGCAATAAATGCATTTGAATTGGACTCTCTCCTCCTCTGTCAATATGCAGTGCAGTGTAGGGAGAATGGAAACTTGGCAGACTTTTACCCTTCACCAATCCAATTCTCTCTTCTCTCCATTTCTATGGAAATTTTTGAATTGTGGGCATACAAAGTCATCATCCAAGGGGGAGAAAAGTTGGCAGAATTGTGCGTTGACAAATTTCACTGACCGCTGACCCTTGACCCCCTCTTCAATGTCGTGCAGGAAACGCGTGTTTGTACGAAGGAAGAGAAAGGTTTTCCTTGTGTGTGTGTGTGTGTGGATGAGGGGGAGAGGAAGGAAAGAAAGGAGTGCACTAAAAGGTTCATCATGCAATGATTCGAATGCTCTGATGGTTCGCTCTTCATGTCTGACACGCAGTAAACTAGATGGGGAGGAAGGGAAGGTTGGAAAGTCCCCGATGTAACGTGAGTAATGTACAAAAAAGTGAAAACGTAGAGAGATTCGAGAAAAAGAGAGAGTGAAGAGGGAGAGAGTCATTTCCTCTTCATCTCCCAATTCCAGACTCCGTATGTACAAAGAAAAAAGGGAGAGAGAAAGTCAGGCAACATGACCTGAAATTTAATAATGAATTCCTCCTTATTTAAGCTTTAGCGCAAAGATTTTATGGGTCTCTCTTTCACTCTGCTCAGCATCCCTCCTCCATTTCTCCATCATCTTCTTGGCATCAAAGCAAGTTGGTGGAATTTAATATAAATAAATGCGACTACTTGTTTATGTGTCAGCAATCGGTCAGTCGGAAGAAAATCTCACGTACACCATCAAACATTTCCCCATATCACCGTCTCTGTCGAGGAACAACTCTCCTTCTTCCTTCAACTTTCCTTTTAGGAGAAAGTGCAAGGGAAAATCCAAAATATTTTTTCCTCCATCGCGTTGCTTTTCTCAAAATCAAAAAATTCCATCCTCTCAATCCCAATTGGCTTATCCACATTCTGACTTTCTAAACTTTGATGGGTGAAAATGACGAAGAGAAAATTCAGTAAAACAAAAATGCATCAGGTGGGGAAGGGAATGACTTGATAGTGAAATGTATGCGGACAGCTTTTATCGATGTTTAATTTGAATTAAACTTGCGTGTGTGCCTTTCTCCTTAACTATCGAGAGGAATTTTGGGGTGGAGAAAGCGGTTGTTTTGTTGTTAGGGAGGAGTAGAAAGTTTTATTGGAAAATTTAATTAGTCAATTGTCCTCAGAAAAGGTTTTGAGGACTGTCGAGAAGAGAAGTATTAAAATTCATTAATGGATTGTCAAGGACGGAGATTTGAGGAGTGATGGTCCTCATTTTAAAGAGAGATGTGAAGAGGGATTTTGGTGAAATGGAAGGAGGGGAGAGGGAAAGGGATAATAACAATGCGATTTTGTGATGAGAAATGTATAGAGTCTCTCTCCACTCGATTCTTGATAGACATTGGATTTGGGAAGATCCCATTGATTTAATACAGAAATGAACCCTGCTTGACGACTTTATAGCCCCAACCAGTCTTCTCTTTCCCTCCCTCCCTGCACGGACTGTGAGTGGGAACATTATGACATGACATTACACACACATTTCTCCTGCTGCTCGTATAGTGTGGCGTGGGATCATTAGCTGGAAATTGGAAGGGGAGCTACATATTATTTGAACCAGGATTTGTACAACAAGCGGAGATGGAGGCGGGGACGGTGCCATAAAAAGAGAGAATATTAAACCATTATTGACTGGCTAATGTCGGGAGTCATAACAAAGGACAAGAGAGGACACAGGCGGCGGACGTTCCCTTCCATTCCTTTGAGGTGCACATCACACAGATAGAAAAGAGAGAGAGAAATGAGGGCTTTGCGATGAACACGGAGTATGACAGACGGCTCTCTTTTCCTCTCCCCCTCTTTGTGTATACATTGGACATTACATTAGGATTTATAGGAGAAAAGACATGACATATCAACATGAATAGAGACTCCCCGCCTTCCCCGCCATGTCTGTGTATCTTGCTGTGCTGTAGTGCGTGTGTTTTGGAAGGCCCAAGCTCTTTTCCCATGTTGTAATGATCTGAAGTAATCTGAGAGCGAGGGAGAAAGTCAGAAAGTGAAATAGATCATCATCTACTTACACAGGAGAGGGAAAGGACTATAATGGAACAGTGGAGTTGATAGTTAACTCTTACGCGACACGACTTACAGCTTGTTTTCCCTACGAGGACGGACAATACAAATGTACAAAGAGAGTCGAGATTTTGTAAATTGCGTAAGGACGAGCGCACAAAATCCACTCCTCCCTTTCTACATGTGGACATATGCTGGGTCTCCTCTAGTGTTTCTCTGTCGAGGAGAAAGTACGGCCATACATCAGACTCATTTTGATGGCTATGATGTTGGTGAGAACTCTTGTAGTCCAAGTGTCGACAGGAAAAGACAGAGAAAGAGTAAAGTGAGTACTTGGATGCTTTCATTGTACCCTAATCTTTTTGTTTTTCCTACTTACTTTCCCTCTTTATCTGTGTGTGTGTGTGTATGTGTGTGTGGAGGGAGGAAAGAAGGGAGATCCAAAAAGTGAGCGAAAATCGATGATGTGACGTCCCCCGCTTGGCGTGCACGTTCAAAGTTAACTCTTGAGAGTGGAGGACGAAGAGAAAGCAGAAGATTTGAGAAGCTCTTACTTTTCTACAAAGCGCAGTACACTGCCAGTTGCTTTCCCTTCTGTCGCTGTCACATTGGGAAGGACTCGGCTATAGCAAGAGATAAAAAGGGAGAGTGACCTATAGTGAAGCCATAGCCGCGTGAAATCTCAACTTGACTTGAGTTGGCAGATGACTTTCACTTTGTTGACGAAAAGTAAAACTTGCTCATGGATTAGAGTGAGGACCGTCCCCGCGACTTGACTTGCACTCTTCATTTTGCCCCTTTCCTCGTCTTTTCCCCATTCTCTCTCTCTCTCTTAAAGTTACTCTTCAATCTCTGGACTGGGACTTCCAGGAATATTTCAAAAAAAAGTGGAATGAAGGAGAATGCAGTACAGCAACAATCCGGGGATACTATTAGAGTCCCTCTAAATATTCAGTGGAGCAGAAGGAGGACGGAGATAAAGTTAAAATTTGTTCTCCTCCCTCTCTCTGTTTTTGTGTGACTTTCATCTTTGAAGAAGAGGAGGAGGGAACAAGAACACCCACCAATTTTCTTTGGCTTCCTTCAGCCCAATTTCTCCTTTTAACATCTTGACAAGTTTGTCCCACTCCCCATTCCCTCTCTATTTCTCTCTATCTCTCTCTCTCTCAACCCACAGCTTAGTTTTACTCCCCATTAGCCGCTCTATCTTTACTTACAACAGGATAATTCTTTTACCTCCAACACAAACTATCTCGAAACCCTCTCTCTCTCTTTTCCCTTTCGTGTATCCTTCTATCCGTGTCTGGGTAGAAGAGCTCATTGTTTTCTCCTCCTCCGTTTTCTTTATTTACAAAAGTTGAGGACTCAAAAAAAGAAAGTGGCGCGCATGTGGGGTGAAATGCATTTTTTGCCCCTCTCACATTCTTCAGAGCTTGGCTGCATGCTCATGCCACATAAATTACTAACTCTCTCCCACAAAAAACAACATATGACACGAAAACAATTTAGGACTTCAAATCAGCACAACTCGAAACATTCTTTCGCAAGACGTAGAGGGAGAGAGGGAGGGAGAATGAAATGATGAAAGGACTGAGAGGAGATACAATTGTGTTCATCTACATACACGTTTTGGATGTGGATGTAAGGTCTGAGCCATTTTTGATTATAAGTAAATTATCCATTGCTTTGTGCTATCTCACCACTTTCCCTGACTTTCTCAAAAGGGGCATCATGTAGAATGAGGACAGTCTCCAGTCTGCATCTGCAAGTCAACTATTTGGATTGAGAAGGAGAAAGTCGCATCTCCCATTTATTTCCCCCCTTCCTCTCTCTCTCTCTCCCTCCGTCTAACAACTGGTCTTGGGGAGAGGAAGAAAGGCAGTACATTATATTTATTATAAAATTCTGAGCCAAGATTTGCTTGGCTGGAAAACTCATGACGAGGGAGAAGGAGAAAGTTGTGCAATATTTGCCCTTTTCTCTCTCTCTGGATGAAAAGATGAGACAAGGAACTATCCTCTCTCTCTCTCTCTCTCTTTGTCTGGTCGTTTTCTATAGTGTACGGCAATTTGGTTTTCCTCTTGGGCTGTACGTCAGGACAGTCTTAAGTGTGGCCCCCTAAAAGGGGCACACTTTTGTGGCTATGCTTTTTACCAGCCACCTAAATCACATGTATGCAGAGTTTAGTGCACATGTCTTCCGAAGGATTGTGTCTACACACGCCGAGAGAGAGAGAATACATGAAAATATTTCTGCCTTTAAAGGATTCCTCTTGACTTTCTCTTTTTACAATACTACATACTGTATGTAGTTGGCTCGCTCGTGGTGGAGTGAGAAGGACTTGTCGCCAGTGTGTGTGTGTGTAGAGTACACTATGTTAAGCCATTCCATCTCCAGGATCCAATTCTATTCCACATGGTCGGAGGAGGGGACAAGACATGGTCCCCTTCATCCACTCATGAATGGAAAGGGGATGGCCATTCCAATTTGGTTTTATTTGACAAACTACGTGCTACATTCCATATTTCAGAGAATATATCTGTCAAATCTTTCTACGTGGCTCAAATTGCCAATTCTCTTCCTTCTCTTTTCTCCAGGAGGAGCCTATAATAGTCCCTCAATCAAAACGGTTTTATTTATGTACGGAGGAATTGTATATTGTTATTGGCCGATATATTTTTAAATGTAATCCCACCTCGCATTTTACGAGAATGTGTCCCTTTCCTCTCTCTCTATGTGTGTGTGTGCGTGTGTGGACGGGATGGGTGGGGTACGGGAAAGGAGGATAGCCCCGCTTTGACAGTTGACATCAAATATTTTTCTGCCTACATCACGATGGATGATGTCAAGGATAGTGTCTCTCCCTCCCTCCACACATTCACATTCAGGGGAAAATGTAGGAAAGTTCAAGGAACGGGAACAAAAGTGAGGGAGAGAAAGCGGAGGGTGCGGCCAAGCCATTTTTCTTAATGTAGCTCGACGAAGGAGAAAGAAGAAGAGAAAATTTACATGATTCTGTGTCAATGCTTTGTGTGGAGCTATGAAAACTCTGCCCAGGCGTGTCGTGCCATGCCATGCCACGCTATATGATGCGAGGAACAAAAAGAAAGTAGGGAATGTCTTGACAAGATTATGATTGTTCTCTCCCTCACACACACACACACACAAAGAGACATACTAGTACAGGACGATGCAGGGCTGTGTGTGTATCGTCCTTGTCTCACTTTTAGAAAAATAAAATCATGATAAAAAGTTTGGGATCCTCCACTTTCTCCTGTCCTTAGAACAAGAGAGAAAGAAGGGAAAATTCGACGTTGGGACAAAAGGATTGAGCTTTAAACAAGACGAATGACTGGAATGACTGTAAATATGTACACACACAATATCCCAGCTGACAAAACAAACGTAAATTCATGAGGCGGAGGGGGAGAGTGGTAGTTGTCACTGCCACGGGCTTTGCTCTGTGGTGTGTGTGTCTGTGTGTATATATGTGAATGTAGAACTCATGAAGTGAAAGGATTTTTTGAGAGAAAGTGGGAGAAAGAGACTTTGTCCTCATTTCCTTTCATGCCATGTTGAGACATGATTTGAAACGCATTGTATGGATTTTTTTAAAGCTTGTAATTTTATGACCATCTCCTCCTTTCTCCTCTCCTCTGCTCGTCTCTCTGTCTCTCTTTTTCCAGGCTGTGTGTGTGTGCAATGTAATTGTGTAAAGAGAGGAGGGAGGGGAAACTAAATCCTTTCTTTGGAGAGGAACGGCGTAGTTGGGAAGAGGAGGATGGAAGGGTGTGAGAGTGAAAGTAGTGAAAATATAAAATGGAAAGTAGATGAAAGTAGATTTGTGCGCTAAACATTGTTTGTCACAACTTTGAATTGCACATTTTATTTTCTCAATTCTTTACAGAGCCGGTGACTGAAGTGATCGGGGGCCCAGAACTTTTTATCGGTGAGTGCAGTCTTCTTTCTATTACTCTGTACACAGGGTGCCCCAAATATTTAACCCTCCCTTCATTATGAATATTCGAAATTTGGACTGAGAAACGGACAACAACATTTTTCACTCCATTCATTTTTGATGCAGAAATTTACAAAAATTATTAATTCATGGATTTTTTAACCTGTTCTTTTTTGACATATTTGTCTATGTAAATGTTTAAATGCGTATTAGATTTAAAGTATTTGTTATCATTTTTTTGAACAACAACTTAATACGCATTATTTGAATTTTGTAAAATGTAAGAATTTTATTTGAATGTGACTTGAAGTACATTTGTCTGACATGCTCAATATAAAATAAAGAAAATGTTTTTGTTAGAATGGAAGGTTCGAAAATTGTGTATTTATTTTGCGTAAGACCCGAGGGACAAAGAAGTGTCATAGTTTAATTCTCTTTTGTCTGTTTGTGTTTGTGTATAGATCGAGGAAGTACTATCAATCTTACCTGTACTGTAAAATACTCGCCAGAGCCTCCCTCCTATATCATCTGGAATCACAATGATGCCGTGAGTTATTTTTTCTCCTCTTTCTCGATAAAAATAGACATTTTTGAATGACACATTTATTCATAACCGCCCTTCTCACACACACACGCACAAGCACACGACCCATTGAATATGCCGCAGAGCGGGTTGTGTGTGTGTGTGTGTGTGTGGTGAGGAGGACCAGGATTGTGGTCCCGTAATTCTCCCAGCACACATCAAGAACATTATGGTATTTGTCAATAATGTGTGTGTGTGTGGAGGCCATCCATACATGTACATAATATGCGTCCACACGCCCTATCATGTGGCTATAGAAAAAACGACTTTCTCCTTTGACACTTTCCAAGTGAACGTACCTCCTACAATGGAGTGGTGGGAGGGGAGGGTGGTCATAAAAAGGAGGAGGTAGGCAGGCGTCAATTACATGTTGAATAGCGTTCAGCTTGGCAAGTGATAAGAGAGAGAGAGAGAGAGTCTGGAATTTTTTCATATTTTTTTATCCTTGGAGGGATAAATAATGGAAATGGAGCGTGATAGCATTTATGAGTGAGCAATGGTGAGTTTCACTCGAGTTTAAAAGAGAGAACATGAGAATGTAATGATAAAAGTAAGAGGGAGGGGAGGGGGACTGCGTATGATAAATAGAAGGCAAGAGAGGAGGCACATCAGAGCAAAAAGTGAGCGTGAAAGTGAAAATTTCTCACAATGTAGAAGTTTCTTTCATTATCTTGAGGGTGGACGGGAGGAGGAAGAGTACAGGTGCGAATGACGGGACTAAGAGAGGGGGGGCCGTGAATGTACAAACTACAGGCAAAGCAAAGCACACACACACACACACAAGCCTCACAAAAACTTGGTTGAGTTAGTCGGGAGTGTTCATAGTTGAATGAAATTGGTTGAGTTTCCTTAAGTTTTGAAATACCTGGTCTAGCCTTTCTCCCGAAGAAAGTGAGTGTGTGTGTGTGTGTCGTGCCTTGTCACAGGAGGGAGTCGCAAAACTCGATTATGTGTGTATACATATGTGTGTATACATACGTGTATATTAATTAGTCATGAAATGTTTCCCTTTGCACTCTCACATTGGCTCCTGCTCTCCAGACCCAAAATTTACTCTCGTCGCCCTCCTTGGGCAGTGAGGAACCCGAATGCACATCGAAGTCACCCTGACTGAAGGAAATGGAGAAAATACGGTATAATATGCACATATCCGCCTTAGGGACACCATGTGAAGTCTCAGGAGCAAAAGTTTTCTCCGCCACACACACTCACACAAATGCTAATAAATTGAATGTAATGGAGAGAAATATCCTGTTTACTTGACGACATCCATTGGCTCCTCCGCTGCTTCAAGGAGAACCCGAACCACACACACACACACACACCATCAACATCAACAGCTGTAATATGCTCTTCCCGACATCCACTTTGGCCATTACCCGCACCCCCCCCCCCCCACTCCTTCCCCGTCTATCCATGTTTGTATGGGTCCCTCTCTCTTCCCTCCTCCCGAATATTGCTCAAAGACTAACATTATTTCTCTATTTAACTCTCTCCACTTTCTCCAAGGCCTTTCCCCCTAAAATGCAGGGAAGAACATCCTAATAAGCAAAGTGTGAGTATGGCATGGACTCACATCGCCCCCTTCTACATCCGTGACAAATATTTCTATTTCTATTTGCCATAATCGTAAAAAGACATCATACGGAGGGATAGCTCTCTATCCGTACCGTGTAAGTGCACTCACTTTTATGCAGCCTAATATATTAGAGTTAACAATTTTCATAAAATTTGGCACAGTCGTAAGCCGAAGCTCGGGGAAAGAGGCTTGGGTTCGAGTGGGAAGAAGGGATGCCACGGAGGAGAATGATGAACGAGCAGAGAGGCTACAGTGCAGAGTGAGAGAACCTCTTTTACTTGGCAACCGTAGAGGAGTGTAAATACGTTCATATTCAAAAAAAATTCTCTAGGAGACTCCAGCTCCCCCCTTCCTTCTTTCTGACTCTGGCTTTGATGAGAGCTAGAGTTGAGGGTAGAGATAGATGGTTGCCAGGGCTGAAGGGGGGAATACTCGTACGAGATAAAGAGAGGGAATACCATGTGCCATGTTTGTGGAGCTTGGCAGGGGGCAAGAGAAAAGGGGGCACACCAGAGAAAGTGAGTGAGTGTACAGGGAGACACGGTGTAAAGTTCTGGAGAGACAGGGGAAAGGGAGAAAACCCATGTTTTCATTTAATATCCACCATCCCAACCAGTCAAGGCTGAATATTTGTGGGAGAATAGAAAGAATTGAATTGCATCGCGCGGCCTATGATTTACAATCTTAAATATTTCCAGTTTTTGTCACGGGGCAATTTCATAAATTTCCATTTTGATCTAATAAAGTGCTTCTCCCGTTTATATGACCGACGGAGAGAGCCCATCTCTTTCTAGTCTTATCATCCTATATTTTTTCCCTGCAAAATTTGAGCAAGGGAGAACCCCATCTCGTCCTTTAATAGGAAATCTTCATACCTGCTCCCCAAAGCCCTTCCATCCCCTCCATTCCCTCACTCCCTCCTCACACGGCGTTTCCCTAGGCAGGGAGAAAGTGGAGAGGGGGCAAAATAAACTGTTTTAAAAAAACTGGGAAAGAAAATGATATTGCCTTTGAGGAGGAGGGGAAAACAGAGCGAAGTACTGGAGGTACGAGAGAAATGAAAAACTCTTTGAGATTATATCAACATGGGGAGGGTCGGGGGATGTACTTATTGCCAATATTGAATAAAAAAATATGGAATGGATGGATGGCCACCTTGAAAAAACCGATTTATTTCGATAGTCCTCTTTTCCCACAAACACACACGCCGCACACTCAGAGGCAGGGATCCTCCACGAGCGCCTCATCATCTGCGGAGAGCTATGGAGAGACACGAACTAAATTTAAACTTTGTACAGTGGAAGGAATGAGGTACACACTCAAATCCTATTGTCACCGTCGCTCCGCACAATTTGGGGTGATAAACTAAAGGCGGTTGTCTTTTTCTCCCTTTGTGTGTGCGTGTGTGAGTGTGTGTGTGTGTGTTCGGGGGGACCGAGTAACGGCGGATACAGCCCCTGACATGATATGTGCCCTGGTTCGCAAGATAGATGGGCCAAATCGAGGTAATGCCATTCTCCTCCCTCTCCTCTCCCTCCGTTCATGTACACACAGGTTACCCGGATGGGCACAGGTACATAAAGGTAAGCTGGAAGGTATCAAGGTAAAATGTTCGTATAAATCGTGGCAAAGGGAGGGGCAGGGAAATATGTAGTGCACTGGGTTACAGTCCCTCCCTCCCCGTTTCGTCCTAGTGGCGATGACACTTGCGGTAATTCCAGTTTTTTCCTCCTCCTCCTCCTCCTCCTCTCTACTCCCATCACATAAATGCATGCACACACACATACACACACCGCACTCATCCACTTTCCGTGTGTCGAGAGAAAAAGAGAGAGAAAACTCTGTCAACTCTGTTCGAATGTAAAGCAGAAAATGTTCTTTCAGACTTCTCTGGAGAGGAATATTGGCTGTGGCACACACACACACAAGAGTGTTGGTTTTTGCCGCAGAGAGAGAGAGAAAGAGAGAGAGAGCAAAAGGGGAAAGTATGTTGGAGGACTAACCTTACGTATTGAATTATTGAATGTAAAACGATGGAGGAGAGGAGAAAATTCGTGGTGAAAGGTGAAAGTTGGTGGATGGAAAGTGGGTGAAAGCTGAAAAAATGTATTTTTCTATCTGCTTGCTTTTTACCGTGTGCTCGCCTGCCCTCCTTTCCACCGCCCCCGCCCCCCCCCTCCCTCCCCACTCTCTCTCTCTCTTTCTGTACTATGAGTTATGTTCACTTTCTTTTGTACATTCGTGTAATTTTGAGCCCCCTTGCTCTTCCTCCCTTTGTGTGTGGTGTGTCTGGTTGTGGTGGCAATTCAATTGAAGCAACAACAACATTGGGTGCCTTCTTGGAGCTCCATCTGAGACAACACAATTGTGTGAAATGTGACTGTGAACCCTTTGCTTTTTACATGTGTAAGTACGGGGGGAATGTACGGCTCCCCTTGTCTGTGTACACTCTGGGCAATGCATGCATAGTTGAGTAGTTGAGGTGCTGTATAAACATGAAATTTTCCTCTTGAGCTCCTCTCTCAATTCCAAAGCCCCGCTCTCCCTCCTACAGGAAGAAAGGAAATTTGGAAAATCTTTCTCTCTC
>WJFB01001670.1:0-28010 GCA_009870185.1 Pygmarrhopalites habei
ATAGTTCTCGAGAAAAAAATTCGTCATTTGTGCAATTTTTGAAACGGGACATCCTTTAATGTATGAACCACCCCTAATTGAAAATGATGACATGAACTATAAACTTGATATTTCCAATCCTAGCAATTTAAAATTGTTCTATAATTTACTAGATATATATTACAATGAGATTTACGGTAACATTTGCTGCTGCTGTTACCTTTAAATTTTCTGATGTGTTATATATATTAATTAAAACATATAGGATGGCGTGGGTAAACCTAAACGTAATTAATATATAATTTAATGAGAAGCTACCTTGTGTTTTATAATATTGCAAACGTTCAATGCACCAATTACTTATTCTCTGTTTCATTGTTTTATAATACAATACGTACGTATTATTTCATTTCCAAAACTTTGCGACATTCTCACACTGTCGTACATTCTTACACTGTCGGACATTCTAACGCTGTCGTACGTTCTAACGCTGTCGTACGTTCTAACGCTGTCGTACGTTCTAACGCTGTCGTACGTTCTAACGCTGTCGTACAATTCCTGTATAACACTTTTTTTCAACTGTACGACTGTCGTACACCAGGTGTGAGACTGTTAGATTTCACACTATGATTATATTATATTATTTTCCAAACAACATTTCTCTCTCTCTGAGAGGGTACTGTTCGTCAGCAGCGTAATGACAAATTTGTTATGTAGAGTAATGAAATAATGATGAATGACTGTTTACTATCACTCACTGAAAAGAATACAGTTCAAGCGCAATCATTTTATCAGTTTTCGCGTGTGTGTCCTATATTATAAACTGGCCACGAACACAAGATACCATAATATTATTTATCAAAGTGCATACACTATGCGCCTTGTTAATGTTGTCCATTGTGATGACGATTATGATGAGGAGGAGGAATAAAGGGTCAAAATGTGGACCAAAAATGGTGAAAAAAGAGAGAAGAGTAAACACAGGCTGATGGTCGGGAGAATCAAATATCATTTTCAATAATAATGATTACGCACTCAGTCATGTTCATGTCCATGATGTGTTGGATACTTGTCTGTGGCGATGGATTACTCGTACTGTCCGTATAGTACATGGTACATGTATAGGAAACTTGAGGATGGGAGAGACGCAAAAATAAATAAATATATATTAATGTTTGTACGTAGTTTGAGTCCGTCTCGTTCAGCTGTCACAAAAGTCTCTGTTGTTGTTCATGTGTGTGAGTGTGTGTGAGGATGACATACTTAAATATAGAGCAAAAGAAGAAGTACACAGAGATTAAGTTATTTTGTTACGACGACGTCGACGACTCTCGGCATGTTGGCACATAACATTAATTCGGAAAAAGTCCTATCAAGTTGATTGAGCCAGTTAGTTAGAAGGGATTTTTGTAGACAAGGCAAACCTAGTACGCATCATCATACAACAATTATATATGATAGACACACTCATACATATAAAGGTAAACCAGTTTATGTAAGAAGGTGAGAGGATATATGATATGTATTGTATACTAGAAGAGAGAGAGAGAGAGAGAGATGGAATATTGGACTTGGGTGTAAAGTAAAATTTTTACAAAATGCAAGTAAAGTAATACTTATAGAGAAATAATTTTCACGGCTAAACTTTTGCTCTTGGCCTTTTCAATGATGACAGGGAGTGAGTGTGAGAGAGATCTGTAAAAGGTATTTTGAATAGTATTTGTATTATACCTTCATCCTCATCACCATAATATCAATGATGGAATTGCACGTCGTAGAATCAGTCAGTCACACATTACCTGTTCTATGTATATTAGGGATATCCTTTTAGTAACTACACACTGCTTTCTGTATAAGTAAATTGCCAGAAAAAAAACAATTATAATCAAATGAGCCCATGCAGCCTCATGCACACACACACACTCGCACTCGCTGAAGACCACACTGTGTGAAGGTGTAAAATATTATTACATTCAATTGTCCCTATCCAAGAAACATGATGAGATGAGATGAGGAGAAAAGAGGAGAGAGACAAAAAAAACCCCGTGTACATTTTTTTTGCTTTACTTATTTAGCTTCCACGTTGGTAGAGCATGTTCCTCAATATTATGCATTGTGACTGCGTGTGTGTGTATTCCCTTCCTTAAAATTCTAAATCAACCATCTCTCAACTTGTCACCCAACAAACTTGTTCTTTCTCTTTCTCTTGGGATTACAATATAATTTATTTTTATTCCTCATCCTTCAGAATAGATTCTGATTCAGATGTACACACAATATTCTGTGCTAAAAGTGAGCAGAAGATTCTCCTGGAATTTACAAAATCATTTCAAAATTTCTTTAAAAACCCGTAACGTAAGAATTTAAGTGGGATGTCATAAATCACTCTTCTACGTTCTCTCTCCTTATTATCAAGATTCAGTTGCATTATTTATGAGAAACACTGTACGTATAGGAGGGACTTGTGTGTGTGTGATATGCTGAAACTTCTTTTTATCATTTTAACAGTCTCTTTTTTCCCCCTTTGAACATTCATAAACTTCGACTGCATTACATTATCTTGTACTTACTAGCACAATAATACACAAAGAAGTGTCCAGTCAGAAGAGAGAGAGAGATATTTATGATAAGAAACTGCGTCATTTTCAGGCTCCGTGATATTCTATGTTTCGCTGAGTAAAGAGTGTACAAATCTGGAGTGGAGTGTTGTACTATTACGCAATTAGAATATAGTAATGGTAGGTAGAAATGGAGATCCGTATTTATATCTGTATATTGTATTACTTTTTCATTTTGAGAGGGAAAAAAGTTCTTTTTTTCTAACTGTTTCAAGAGAGAGAGGGGGGAGAGAGAGAGAGAGGTCTTGCCATTTCAGGATAGCACGTGTGTAAATTTAAATAATGTAGAGACAGGATGAAAAAAGGTGTACCTTCGCATCACACAAGTATGTAAGTACTATTTAGTAGTAGTTTAATATGTTGAAAAGAGGTATGAATGGATCAAGTTGAATCGGTGCAGTAAAATGGATAGTGTGTGTATACTGTACAAACACACACACACAACACACAAAGACGCATTTCACAGACGCTGCTTCAGCCGTCTCGTTTTTTTTCTCCCTTCCTTTTTCATGATCAAGGTTAACATTTGTGGTACAAACTGAGTTGAGAATCATAAAGAAGAAGCATGTTTTTCTAGCTGTGGAGAGTACCTATGTGAGTCCACACTGACGATGATGATTGTAAAGTTGTTAATGTTGTTATAAGAAAACTACTTGTCCGCACCCGCTTCTTCTTACTTACTCTCCTCCACACACACACAGCACACACACACACTCCTTCGCAAACTATCCCATTAGCTACTCTCAGAATACCATCATTATTATTTAATCGAATGTTAAGCCAACATTTTGTATTTAATACACATACTCCCTGACTGAGATCACACAGTACCCCCAATTGCATTTCGTGTGTGTGTATTACATTTTTTAGTATTACATTGGGTTGGGTGGACCACAACAAATGTATTGCAGTATCCCCTGCATCGTCACATTTCAACCCTACCACTTTTGTTAAATAGTTTTAAAAGGTTTCGATGAATATGCAATCTACCTATCCAATTGTATGTGCTACACACACTCACATCATATAATCTATGGCATGTATTAGTTGTATTACCGTATATAATTTTGCAAGGAGGATCATTTGATTTGGAATCAATTCAGTATTTTTTTCAACTTGATTTTTTAACATATATATTGTAAAGTTACATAGTTGATTCATCGGCACATCACACACACACGCACACACCTTCCTTTGGCTTACCAGCTAGCTAGTGAGAAGACTTATATAAGATGATGTGCATAAAATATTTTGTGTGTGTGTTAAAGGGCGATTTTGTACATAACACATTTTTGGTTTTAGTGGGGCAAGAGTTTGGTGAAGAAATGACGCGCAGTCTACATTATTAATCTAGACTTTTTTTGCTTGTGGATCTTATTCCAACGAGTAGAGAATTTGTGAGACTGAGCAGCAGAGTAGTGAGGAGTAGTTCGTAGTTGTAGTCAAGTGTGGCCCTGAAGATAGATAATATTATGAGGCTGCCAACAAAAATTTGTTTTATATTTGAGACTGCAGCAATGTTAAACATATTGGGGGGGGGGGGGGAATGGTCCAGTATGTGTTATGTATATTGAGTTGTGTGTATACATATTATTATCAGTATTTACTCTGCCTTTTGACAGTGTACAAACACACACACACCATTGGGAAGGAGGATGCCTTGATCTTGAAATCCAAATTAACAACTTTGCCAGTAAACACACATTGAGAGAGAGGGAGAGAAATAGAAAAAAAGTTTCAATTCAACATTATGTACATTAGAGAGCTCAATCTTAAAACTGTGTGTGGGTGATGCGATGGTACGTTTCAAGTGTGCAGAAAAATCACATAGAAAGTATCACGAGAGGAGATAAAAAGGACGTCAGACAAATATCTTGTTGCAATTCCTCATGTTCAACATGATGAGATGACACTCCCTTCTCTCATATCGTATGATTCAATACATACTATTTAGAGAGAGAGAGAGAGAGAGAGATGAAAAGAATGAGGTTTCGCAGACTGGACGTAGTCAGGAATGATTACGTAGTGTAAAAATTGCCTTTGGCTGGAACAGGTTGAAAAATCCACACGAGAAGATGCAAGATGACACTACAACCCACCACCAACTGGATGAAATTAAAAAGACGATCCAGTTGAGAGGGAAAATAAAATGAGACTTGCTATTTTTTATACTTCTTTCTCCTCCTCCTCCCTCGTCCTCCTCCTTCTTTAGCATCTACCTCAACTCACAATGAATGACAATGATTCATGATGGTGGAGGAGAAAAAGAAATTTGAGTTTAAAAAACCCATGTGGATTTTCAAAAGCATATAATTGACAGGATAGCATGACAATAATGAGAGTATAATAATAACGAGGGTTGTCAAGGGCGAAGAAACTTTTTTTTCTTGCCAAATTTTTCTTCTACTTCTCTCTCTCTCTGCTGTGTCAAGTATTTCTTTTTTCTTTTTGCATGTGACTCAGATTTTGAAGAAAGGGGATGAGAAGAAGATGCAATTTTCCCTGATTATGTAATACATTGAGAAGAGAAGAGAGGGCTGCTGTGGATATCAGTTGTATTTAAGTGTGTCAAGAGTAAACTCTTTTTCTCTCTCTCTCTCTCTCTCTCTCTGTGTCTCTATCTCTCTTGAAGGGGTTAGGGGGACTGATTGGATGGAAAATTTTGAATGATGGTTAAAACCATGCTTTACATTTTTGTACAATGAAAATTGGTGAAGACTGACACATTATCATGACTGCGAGAAAGACTCTCCTTAAGAGAGAGAGAGAGAGATTGAAGACCAATAGGTTTGAGACTGAAAGAGGTGGTAGTTGTGATGATGATCAAATGAGGAGAGAGACCAGTCTTTAGTGTGTCATGAGGTCCCATCAAGGGGGCTGTGTCCGGGTAAAAGGCCAAAAACCTGATCATCAGAGTCAACAAACTACATCTTAAAAACCTTAGTACGTAAACTCTTTCAGCTTAGTTGCTCTTTGAGTTTGACCACGATAACTCCTTTGTTGTTTGTGTTTGCATTGGAGCTTCAAAAAGGTAAATTAAAATTGTCATCTAATTTTTTTTAAAAATTTAATTATAGTTTTTTTTTCACAAAAAAAAAATTTCGGGGATAGACAACATTTTCGAAAGGGAGGAAAAATTGGAGAGAACGTCAGTTGTACTGACTTGTGTGTCAGGTGGGACCTTTGGTTAATTAGATTGTAGGGCTCAGTGAAATACATTTTACGGAAAACGGGAATTTTTTTGAAAAAAGAAGAAGAGTGGAAAATCATTTTGGAACAACTGGAGAGGAGGAAGAGGGCAAAGGCATGTGGTGGTGATTGTGGAGTGTCAGCTGTTCTTGTAGTCTGTAGGTAAAAAACATATCGTAAACACAGAGAAGAGAGAGAGAGAGAGAGAGAGAAGGAAAATTTCGTGCTAAAAACGTTCAAAGTGGGTGCTGGCTTGTTTCATTTTCTATTTTTGTCCAATCGAGTAAAAATTGTCAGTCAATATTTCCGTAAGTAATTACATTCATCATATATATATATATACAAAGATCCCCTCAAGAGGGAAGTGCGGCAGACAGAGAGAAAAGAGAAAGAAAAAGAGGATTTTTACCGATTGATTACCATGAAGGTAAAGTTGAATGACCTAATCGATTGTGAATATATCTAGTCTGTCCGTTTTTCTTCACGACTATGAGACTATGGAAGGAATGGTAGTGGTCATACCGTGTACAAAATGTAATGTACAAAAAGAGTGGAGAGAGAGATAGAGAAGAGAAGGAAACCGGTCGGGACCGACCGGTTTTTCTACCTTCCCTTCCAAGAGTTCTATATTACATGACTGAGATGATTCCCTGACCTTTCAAGCACAAGGCAGTTTTAATATGAGCAAAACTGCATTTCTTCATTCATATCTTCACCATCAAAATAATAATAATGTAAATCCTTGTCCTACTATTTTTCCTCTCTCTTCTCTCTCTCTCCCGGTGACAAGAGGCACACACAAACACACCTCCCAAAAAATAGAAGAGATAGACATCTGTTTTTTTCATTCATTTCCGTATCCATGTCAGATTGCACATTTTGTGTTTGTGTGTGCAAAAAAAATATTTTCTCTAAAAATTAATATTCCGGGGAGGAATCCACATTGCCGTACCACTCTTCCGCCTTTTCTTCTTCTACTTGTTGCATTTTTAAAACCAGTCTGGAAAGTCTGTAAATATTAAGATTGTGTGCTCGAGAGGAGGATGATTGACACAGTATCAATATAATAATTATGAGGTTGTGAGACATGGAAATTGTCCATCAAAGTTTTAACTGAACAGTTGTGTGTGTTTCTTCCTGTTATTATTATCGTTGTTGTTGTTGTTGTGATAGGAAGATGCGCTTGTCGGCAGTCGTCCTCTTCTTTTCAGTCGTAGTGGCTGTGAGTTTAGCAGCCCCTGCCGTAGAGAAAAATGACAAAGTGGTCACAGTAGAGGAGGGAGGACCAGTGGTGGATGCAGAAGTGACGACCGTTGTGAGTGTCTCAGACAATGAGAAGGAAGATGCTGCTGACTCAACTGGTGTCCCAGTAGAAGAGGCGACCACTGTCCCTTCAGCCAGTAAGGGAACAACAAAGTCTTTAAGAGTCATTCATCTGTTTTGGACATAAGTTTTTCCTCTTTCCCTCAAGAGAAGTAGTAGACAATAAAAAAATTCTAATTCCTCCTTTTCTATTTCCTCTTGAAGGAGATGGACGGCAAGTGGACGAAGATGAGGATGCTGACGATGACAACAACAACGAGGACAATGATGACGATGATGAGGATGAAGAAGAAGAGGAGGAGGAGGAAGAAGAAGCTGCCAGGTAAAAATAATTTTTTCCTCCTTCCTTCTGTTTTGTGTGTTTGTGAATGGAGTTGTGGGAGATTAGTCCAAGTAATTATGCTATATTTATTAAAAAATTGTAGGAATCAAGTCGTAACTAAGAGTAAGAAGAGTTCTGCTAGTAAGAACAAGAAGACTGCCACAGAGAGTAAGCCTGTCCCAATCTTAGGAGAGGGTGGTGTGGAGGATGATGAAGCAGAAGACTTGGGTATTTTTGAACGAGAGAAATCTTCTGATGAGAAAACATCCGACGAGAAGGCATCAGATGAGAAAGAATCCAGTGAGGTAAGTCAAGTCCTCTTATTAAATAGAAAAGATAAAGAACATTCACATTTTGAAGAGGAAAAAATACTGCACATTGAGATTCAGTGCATTTTCTCTCTATTTATTTGTGTATGTGGATCTTGTCCCACACGTACACACACACAGAGTACACACCTGACAGAGAAACGTAGTATCATGTGACTGTATAATTAAAATAGAGAAACGGACAAATGTGTCATTTATTAGAGTGTGTGTGTGTGTGTCTGTGTGTAGGATTGAGAGACAGATGAAACTTTTCCAAGTTAAATTAATTTGTCTTTAATTTTTTCTCCTTAATTCTGTAGGATCCAAAGGACGAACAGGAAGATGAGGATGATGAGAGTGCTGAGGATGAAGAGCGAGATGAAGCATCTGGTAAGTTTTATCATGATATGTAGTTTGATAAGTTGATATGTAGTTGTGTGTGTAATATGTACGATAGTAACTGTATTCCTATTTTGTATAAATCCTAACCTCTCCTCTCCTCTAAATCTTAAAACTCAATCCTCTCTCTCTCTCTGCTCATATCCACTTGAATATTATATTTCCCCTTAAAAATTTGTATATTTTAAGTGAAGAGATGAAGAGACAGAGGAGAGGGGAAAAGACAGTTTGACTAGAACTGAGACTTAGAATTTTTTCCTTACTTCTTAAAATAAAATATGTATACATGTATAAAATAAATGTACAAGTAGTCAAGAAAAAGAAACAACAAAGTCAAAATCAAATCCCAAAGTACACCATAAGACGGCCGAACAGACCACCAATCTCAGAACTTCGTCCACCTCAACATGAACAACTCCATCTCCGTCCCTATGTACACCAAGTTCAAAAGCAACCTCCCTCAAATCAAGTTCATGATCGTGATGATGAGCCAGATGAAGTGGTAGCCGGTAAGCATTAACACTATCTTACACCACACACACACACAACACACACGTAGCCAAGATAGTCAAGAGAAGAGCTCCATTATACAGATAGTCATGTAGCACACATACTCAC
This sequence comes from Pygmarrhopalites habei, assembly GCA_009870185.1. NCBI lineage: Eukaryota > Metazoa > Arthropoda > Collembola > Symphypleona > Arrhopalitidae > Pygmarrhopalites > Pygmarrhopalites habei. Next base: position 8,757 of record WJFB01001670.1, read on the forward strand.
CTGAGAATTAGGAAGGGAAAATAGATAGGAGGAAAATGGAAAGAGAATGTGTGTGTGCAAAATGTACACACACACACTACACAGGCACACACATGATACTTGTGAAGGTTTTTTTTACATGTCATACGATGAGTGCGTGGAGTGTGTGTGTAACACAATGTGTAGTGTAGTATGTGGAGGGTAAGGTACTAGAGTTGAATTGGTGATTCTCCACCGTCCAAAGTACAAACTAAATGAGAGAATCATAATTGAGAGACCAGTTTTTGACAAGTTTTCCTGGAAGAAAAGTGACAGAAGAAAGACAGAGGTAGAGAGACGAATGATTTGTTGACATTAGAAAGAAGGAAGGGAAGCAGGGCAGAGAATAAAATTTTTTTTGTACAAGTGAGATGAGGATGAGGAGGAGAAGGAGAATCAAGACAGCTTACTCTTGCATCAGTAATTTGTATATTAAGCAGAAAAATTGCGAAATGATACAGATGTTAGACAGGTATACAGTACACTCCACTAAATTAATGCGGAATTAATGAGGAAGAAAAAGGTAGACAAATGTAGGAAAAAGGCAGGTGCTGTGTGTGAGTGTGTGTGTGTGTAGAGATAGAGATGATGATACATACCTAAAAACTACAGTGTGTGTAAAAAATGTACAGTAGGTATTCGGGGTGTCCCACCCGTACTAGAAGATGTGGGTCATACCAAAGTAGGTGAACCACAAGACACACCAACCTTTGGTGTTGCAACGATCAAGAAAATTATAAAACCGGCTTCGCCGGCACAACAGGGACTGTACCCCAAGTACAAGATTGTGAGGACGACTCCCAAACCTCAACAACCGCCAAAAAGAAAAGCAGCTGGGCTAGTCAATGTCCACGGGGACGAAAAAGTTTACATTGACTATGAAGATGGTACAAGTAAAATTATTGAAGAATCCTCCTCCTCCCCGTCCTCCTCCTCTTCCTCTGCCTCTGCACAAGGTCAAAGTGGAAAGAACAAGACTTCTTCTGTCTTCCATCAAGTTGCAGACTTTGTTTTGGATTTAGTTCATAATCGAGAGGACTTCTATGTGGATGAGGAGGATGACCAACCTGATGATGACGCTTCTAAAGAGGAAGATGACTCCACTAAAGAAGACGAGGAGAATTCAAGTAAAGAAGAAAGAGGGGACGTTCATCCTCCCTCCTCCTCCTCCAAGAAAGTAGTAGCCAAGAAGAACAAGACAGGAGGGAAAAATAAATACAATAATAAAAAGAGAGTCACAGAATTTGCTCCGGATCGAGACCAAGAAGAATTAGAGTCTCAGGAAGATTCAAATGAAAGTCGGAGGAGACAACAGGATGATTTGTTCAGTGAACCAGATATTGAATTGACTGATGTGTCGGAAGAGTTAAGGAAAGAGGATGAAATTACTCAGAAATTTGCGGAATTTTCACTCTTCTAAATATGAAAAGAGAGTGTGTCTTTGTGTTGTACAACAAAAATTAAGAAATTGTTGTTTTCTTGTTAACCATGTATGTTACAATGTTGTGTTGTCTGCATATGTGTTGTTTGTTTGTTTTCCCCCTCCACCTCCACCTCCTCTAGTATATCAATTTATACTAATTTTTTTCTTAATGGATAATTTATTTATACTAATTTATTATCTCCTCTTCCACTATTACCTAATCTTTTCAAAAAAAAGAAGAAAGCCAATTTTTTAAAACTTATATAAGAAAAATTATTTATTTTTGGAATAAATTAATGTAGCTTTTTTGTCAGAAAAACCAAACAAACAGACACGTAAAGACAACACACATTTTTTGTTAAAAGAACATATTGTACTGTAAATAAGTCATTTTTCATTTCATGGATTCCCTTTTCTGTGTATTCCCACTTTTAGGTCCACATGGGTTGGTTGCTGAGCCTGGTTCAAGTGAACGAGGAGATGTAGATGAGAGTCCAGCCACACAACCCGGACAGAATGAAGTTGAACAACAACAACCCCTTGCCATTGCTGTCGTGGAAAGAGAGGAAGAACCAAATGTTCCTGGTACCTCAGCCCAATTCCTATTCTACACTCACACTCACATAGAAAATACACACACTTTTTTACATACAAAATCATATACTATGCTCTGTGTATTCCCCCATGTCTCGTTTTTAACTTGAAGTGTAACTCATATTACCAACTCTTTGTAATTTGGTACGATCATGAAAGGGACATTTACATACTATATCCTATGTCCAATGTGGGACACACACACAGTATGTACTACACATTTTGAGGCTACCTCCCATATACACACATACACAAGGCTGCCCCCCCTCTCTCTTTACACACCTGTCACTGACCACCAACTGTGCTTTGTGTTTATCCTGTCCCCTGTCCACACACTACACACTGTCCACTAGTAATTATAATTTTTTAATCCTCTTTTTCTAAAAATACAATGGATGTTTTTCACCCCTCAGTTGTTCCAGTCATTGTTGAGGAGAGTGCAGCCTCCCCTGTAGCCGCCGAGAGTGAAGTATCCGAGACAAAAACGGAACCAGCCAGGAAAAATAAGCCAAAGAAGGACAAGGATGAGGATGACGATGATGACGATGAGGATGAAGAAGAGGAGGAAGAAGAAGAGGAGGAGGAGGCAGCAAGATCAGAAAAGGTATATGTACTTCCACAAAAAAATTGATTACTTAACCTACCTCATAGTCGATGGTAGTGGTGGATGAAGTGCGTGCGTGAGATTTAATAATGTGACTTTTTTTTTCTCTCTCTCTCTCTCTCTCTCTCTCTCCTTTTCTTTTGTGAAGGTGAGCCGAAGTGCAGCAGAAAATGTTTTATACTATTATCCATACCCAGCCAATCCAGTAAGTGGTTCTCAAAAATTATTTGAAAAAAACATACATACTATGTACTAGTAATGAACTGAGTTCAAAAAGGAAAGGAGAAAGAAGTTTAATGACTTTTCTCTTTCTATTTTTCCCCCCTCTTCCATGGAAAAATTTTCACACAGGTCGAAGAATTTTATTAGAGTTCAAAAATAAGAAGAATTGGACAAAAAAGGAGAAAAATCCGGCAAAAAAATAAACAGAAGAAAAAAAAATATGACCACCCTGTGAATTATCAAAGTATTCTCTCTTTACATAAATAATATTACACACGACGACGAAGTTTTTTATATGATAAGGATATGAAATTGATGATGATGAGGCCTTGCGAATAATCTAAATTTATTTATTTAATTTCTACGTTAAAATAGTGTTTGTTGTTTGTCTCAAATAATTGTTTATAGTTGCCATACTCGTTATTGTTGTTATACATTGTTGTTGTTATTTTTGTGGTGTTGAGTGGAAAAAAAAGAAGATAAAACAAAAACCAAGAACTTGAAACACACACACACACATTCACACTCTTTTTTCCTCCTCCCTTGTCTCCCTCTTTCTCTCACCCTTTCACTCGTGAGGGCTTTGAGGCCAATCACCCTCAAAGTCATTTAACGACGTCTTAAAAGGCTACTAGTTCTCCAATGCATGTGGCATTCAATAATAAAAATTATTGTACTATTTGTTTGGGGACAAAATAAAAATAATTATTATTATCAACTCCCTCCCCCTCCATTGGGACAGACGAAGAGACGAGGACGTCGTGTGTGTGACGACAAGGGACATACACACACAACATCGTCATCATCATCCAATTGCTTTGAATTTAATATAATAATATGGACGTGTCATTGCATCAGTTATTTACATTTCTCTCCTCATTTATTGCAATGCATTGAATTAATCAACCAATAAAGCACCCCCAGTACTAAATAGCATATAAGGCTAAACTGCGAATGATAGGACACACACACGTACACACATGCACATGTACTTGATGCATGCAATTTGATGTGTGTTGATAAAAATTGAACATAGCCCAATTTAATAGGATTATTGGTTCATCCGACATTTCATAAATACAATTTTTGACCTGCTATACAATTGTTGACACAATGGGAAATATGAAATATAACGGGAGGAAAGGGGGGGGGGGGGGTGAGTGCACACACACACATTTGTCGACAGTTGAAAACATGCTAGTCTTCATGTTCAAGTTTCTCCTATCGAAAATTTTTTAAGTGAAATTTAATAAGGTTATTAATAGTAATAGAGTGTCTGTTTATATCTTGGGTTCGTCTGACGCTAGTCGAAGTCTACAAATATACCTCATTCAGTCATTCATAAATACATACTTGTGAATGTGCGACACTCACCAAGGAGAGTGAGTGTACTAATAAACTTTGAACGTGTGTGTGTGTGTGTGTGTGTGTGTGTGTGTGAGCAAAGTTTAAGACAAAGACGGAGAGACATGGAGGGAGGACAGGAAATAATTTGGGAGAACAAAAAATCCTTAGTACAGAACACTATGAGAACTTTTGTCCGCGAATCTGTGCATATAACATCCTCCCTCCTTGTGGTTATGCCCTTTGACCTTCGGTCGTCTGTCTCTCTCTCCTTTTGTAGCACACACATCTCCCCAACACAACGCACTAACCAACATCCATGAATGAACGCATAGACACACACACCAAACCACATATCTGTATATTACATAAGTACATTGGACGAGGAGCAGGAGAGAGAGGGAAGTTAAGAGGTCCATTTAGTAAGTTGACTTGTAAATGGTGTAAAGAGAATGAAGTGAATGTCGCAGTTGGAAAATTGGTCCTCTCTGATTAGATAAAAACGTAAAATCGTATGAAATGAATATATGTGTAAATATTGGGAATTTCTGCCTCAAAGTACACAAATACAATGTAATGTGTTGATAGTACACACACACACACACACACACACACACACACAAAGTCTTTGAAGACTAAATCACCTTGGTTGAATGAAAAACTCTTTTTTTCGCACATGCAATGACCCCGTGTGTTTGGGATTGTGTGTGTGTACTACACACTGTGTAGTATGTGTTGTGTGTGTCAGTTTAGATCCGCATGTACTTTTTTTGCAATGTGTGGTGTGTGTACAAAAATGTATGGGATACATTTTGTACTGTACTTTGTAAGTATGATGTTTCTTTTTTGCATACTGCACTTGGACAGGATATTCTCACAGATTATGATTCGAGTCAAAACATATTTTTCCTAATCATGTAAATATTAAATTGTGGTGTGTTGCGTTGTGTATATCTGATAGAGAGGACGGGACAGAAATCAAAGGCCCCGCAGGTAGAGAGTACATAGTACAAAGTTCTTTAATACAGTACTAACTACACAGTACATATGTTCAAAAGGATGATGATGTAGGCTTCGGTGTAGTTGAACTTGTTTTTTATCCATCGTCTCTCTCTCTTCTGTTTATTATTATTATTTGTGCATTTCATAAATATATACCAACGGCGCATCATTAATGAGCAATGTACTCAAAGTTTAAACACGTTGTAGCAATCATTTTCTCTATCTCTCTCTTTAGTAGTAGTCCCTTGACTCTTGTGTATGTGTGTGTGTCTTTTTGCGTTATTCCATTTCCTACACATCCCTCCCTTTTGAAAAAAGACCTACTATTTTCCCCACTACTACTACTTTTCAGCGAATGTACGGGATTATAAATTTCCACTTTTTTCTCTCCTCTCTCCATATCTCAAAGCTCCCAATCCTCAAAGTATCATGATGCAATTGAGTTCAGAACGCATTTTGTGCCTACGACAACAACAACACACTTATTACTGACGATGAGAGAGTGTGTGTCTCTTCTATTCCTTACTATTGCTGCTGTGTAGCTACTGTGTATGTGTGTGAGGATGTGTGTGTTCTAAAATCGCAGAAATGTTAAAAGCAAAAAATAAGTGACGTAGTTTTTTCCTGGGTCATACGACTGCTGCTTTAGCTGCTCCTGCTTGAATGCATGCTTTTGTGCGATGGTGGTGCGTCTTCTTTTTTGAAACAGCCTTGATTCTGTCAAACCCATTGTCTATTATATAATAATAATACTTGTATACACAACACGTGGAGAGAAATCCCTCCCTCTCCACGTTCTCCTCCCTCTTCATGCCTGATAGTCTACCCTCAAGAGTCACTCACACACGTTTTGATAATCGCACAATTTTTTTTGTGTTTTAATCGCAAGTTTTTGTCCAGTGCCTCTGTGTGTGTGTGTGTTGTGTGGGGAAAAAAATGTTGTGAAACGTGCAAAAGGGTGAGGGAAATGTCGCAGCTCTCAACTCTCGATGTTATTACAATTAGTGATAGTATGCAAAAGAGGGGGAGAAGGAATGATGATGAATGTTATCTACAGTAGTTATATGTTACTCTACTCTCTATGTGTGTGTGTGTATGTGTGTGTGTGGATTTTATATGTTACTCTGACACTTGGAGAATAAGGAAGGAAATTACGTTCTATAAGTGTAGTTCAGTGTAGAGTGTTGTGTGTTGTTATTGTAGAAAAAAAAGTAGACAAATATTATGACTCTCTTTTTTGTCACTACTTTACTGACTCATTAATAACGTATACTTACATTGTGGGATAAGGATGATGATTATTCAAAGTCGTGTTAGTTAGTTAGACACAGATAGTATAGTAGATGAGATACAGTTTGAGTATGTAATGAATGAAATGTCATTTTGTGGTTTATTTACACTCCTTGTGTAGTTACGTTAGGTTTGATTTGACAAAATTGTGAATACATTGCCTATTATTATCAAAATCATCATCATTCTCTGCATACGTTTTATTTGTGACGAACGCAGCAATTGATATGAGAAAAAAATAAAGAAGAATTATGACATTAAAAAAGGACGAGGAACAACTGTGTATGTGGTGTGTGTCTGTTTGTGTGTGTTTAGTTTAGACTCTCCTTTCTCTCTCTCTCTCTCTCTCTCTTTCTGTGTGTGTGTACGCTTCCTCTCTGGCCCATATATGATGATAATAATAATTATGGGAGAGAGAGATAGTGTGTAATGTGTAATATGTGCACATTTAATGATGGGTGAACTGTATGTAGCAAAATCCATGGCAATGAAATGCCATTGACTTTTAGAGCGTTCGCGACCTTATAATATATTTTATACTGTAGTATACTAGCCTTTTTGTACAATATAGACTCAAAGGCAGAGAAAGAGATGCAAAAGAAGAGAGAGAGAGAACTTCCCTATCTTCAGCTTTTGATGAATGATGTCTCATATATGAAAGAGGGAATTTAACAGTTAAAAAAACTTTTCTCTTCTTTCTCCTTCTCTCTCTCTCTCTCAATGAATCCTGCTGCTGGTCCTCTTCATCATCAACAAACATCGTATGATGTTGGATGGATGATGGTGGATGGAGGATGGACGTTGACACGAAACTTTTTTTTACAGAATTATTATTCCTTTTTGAACAGATGCACCTGTTGCCCCTCCTCCTCTCAAACCAAAAATCATCATCACAGATGATGATCATCAACAATCTTGTTTTCTAGTGACTAGATAAAATGTAGAGTGTGAGTATCTGGAGGCATGACAAAGCGAGAGAAATAGACACACACATACACACACGTTCATGTCAATAAATTTCTATCATCATAATTCAAAAATGATGTCATCATCCTTTATATTTATTATTAAAACGATTTAATTTGTGTGTGTGTGCGTGTATCTACGATGTGTGATGTAGAACCAGCTTGTTACTTGGTTTATCTGTGTATGGTATTTATACTACTATGTACTACAATCGTATAAAATTGGTTCCTGTTTTTTCAGCGCACGTGGCTGACAATCTATCCTCCATGATCTACTCTCGTGATGATGCAAAAAAGAGACGTAGCTGGGAAAAAAAGGAAAAGGCTATTAGGTGTAAAGAGAGAGATTGGAGAGAGAAAAAAAGGTATTACATGTCAGCCATCCAGTCAGTCAGCCACCTTTAGAAATAAAGTAGCTTTCTTTGTGTTCATGTGTGTGTGTGTGTGTGTGTGTCTGTGTGGAATCAATACACTCTCGGCTAAAAACATACACACTTAATATTAAAGGCTGATGCAATTTAGAGATGAGATGACTAGTGTATATTTATTATTTATGCGTAAAACTCATCCTCCTGCCAAGTTCTCGTTCAACGAGAAAGGGGATTTTTTTTCTCTCAGAGACAGCATCTGACCCACAGGCTTGTCTGGTATTCAGGAGTACATACTATGACCCGAGCAAGCCAGGATAAACTTGCATGGAAACAAAAATGTGTGTGTGTGTTGTGCACGCGTCAGGAGCATGAAATACACAGTGTAGTTCCCCTCTCTAACTACACTCTCAGCTGTGTTGTGTTTATAATGGTCGCATAGTATAATTATTAGGGACGATGGGTAAGAAAAGTCGACATTTCCGACTCAGATCTGACATTTTGAATGGAGAAGAATTGATTGACCCCTTCCACCCCTCCATTTGTCGACTACACTTGCTGTGCGCCCGCAAAAGTATCGTACGCAAAAGCTAAAGTGGATATGTACATATGTACGATATCTCGCCTTGACTCTCAGTACGCCTGAATAAACCCACACAGCCACAGTATTATACAAAAGCATTTAAAGTTAAAGGCTCAGTTAGCAGTTAGCAACGCAGGACGTGAGACGTCCTCAATACAATGTTAAATTTACAAGTGTTATAATTAACAAAATAACAAAGAAATTCTTCAAGTATTATTAAGTGATTGACCACTATCACCATGAACGAAACAATCATTGGTGACAACCAAGTCTTGGAACTTATAGGTAAGAGGACTTAAAGTCTCCTAGTTTTTTCTGTTCCTTTTATTTCCAAAAAATTGTAAAATTTGAATTTTTTCCTTTTCAATAATATCATTTTCAAAACTGTGAAACAAAAAGGATTTGATATTCTTCAAGAGTCAAAAAGAGAATTTAACTTAAATCATTTAAGTCAACTTTGTAGACAGTTTTTTGTTTGTCTCATTTTCAGTGGTTTATCTATAAATCATAATTGGTGTGGTGTAGGATTTTTTCTCTGTGTACATTTTAAAGTGTAACTACAAAATGAAAATTTATTCAATAATGACAATTTGCATTTTCTCTTTTTTTACAGGAAATGGGGCTTTTGCAGTCGTGAGTGGACACAAAATTAATTAACTATACTACTACTTTAATTAATCCCAATCAATGTTACCTTCCTGGGGGAAATCGAAAATGGATTTTGACGGGGTTTTCGATAAAATTGTTCATCCTCTGAACAACATTTCTCGTCCTATTTTTTTTCCTTGGAGAAGATGTCAACTCTTAGATTTTTTTAAAAAAAAAAACCCCAAGATTTTTTCCGTTTTTGACTAATTAAAGGAGTTCTTCTCACTTCCAACTAAATAGTGAATAAAGTGCAACTTGAACTTACCTGGATTTGTTCTTCTATATTACAGGTCTTCAAGGGAAGGAACAAGAAGACGAATCAAATGGTGGCAATTAAGTCAATAACAAAGAAAAACTTAGCCAAGAGTCAAGCTTTATTAACCAAAGGTATTTACTATTTATATTAAAAGATCACTCATTTTTCTGGACGATATAAAATGTATCTTCATGTCTTCATGGTCTAAATGTAAATTTCATTGTCTAACAAAATTCATTTATTTTTTTTCTTTACAGAAATTGCAATCTTGAAGGAGTTGACTGCTCTTAAACATGAAAATGTGGTTGCCCTTTTTGAATGTCGAGAGACGGCTACCCATGTATACATAGTAATGGAGTACTGTAATGGGACGTTAAAACGTTTTAATCAACTTTTAACATTAACATTTTAACCCTCTATAAAAACAATTTGACAGAAGTGGTGTCAAATGATAGAAAATTTTTAATTTTGCCGAGAAGTTACATAAGTTGCTAGACACTTTTTACTGACTACGTGTTCAAGCTTTTGTTATTTTAAGTTAGATTCAGTAGGATGTCAAAATACTGGCAACTGATGCCAATTGCCACCGGCCATGCCTTCATTCGAAATTCGAATATAAGACTTAATCAAAAAAATATTAATTTCTGTGACTTGCGACAAATTTCTATCATTTGACATCAAGTTTATCAAATTATTTTTATAGTGTGTCCAGTAGATATGTTCATCTATATTCCTGGTTGACACTGTACAAATTAACGAACCAATGATTTTAATTTATTTCTTCGTTGTTTCAATTATAGGAGGCGACTTGGCAGACTACTTGGCTTCGAAAGGAACGTTGAGTGAAGATACGATCCGATTGTTCCTACGACAATTGGCTGGTGCAATGCAGGTAATATATAAAAAGTGACAACTTTATTTACGATTTGCATATAAAGAAATTCATCAAGTTTTTAAATACTAAAATTGTCTCTCTCTCTTTTCTTATAGGCTTTGAACTCCAGAGGTGTTGTGCACCGTGATCTCAAACCTCAAAATATACTTTTGACTTATCATAAACCTAATCCCGCACCTCATGAAATCTCATTAAAGGTACACAAAAACAACAATAACAATTTATACATGTGTTTGTACAGCATTACATAAGCCTGAGTCAGTATATATTTAGCGCATAATATGCGTATGTGGTTAAATGATGAGCTATGACTAATTTTTTGTGATAAGAAAACGTTTGCGGAAAAACATCTAATCTGATTCATTTTTGTTGTTTATTTGTCTCGATTCTGACGCAATTTGTGTCAACCAACTACTATACTACGTTCAATTTTAACAACAGATCGCTGACTTTGGATTTGCTCGATTTTTACAAGACGGAGTCATGGCTGCCACTTTATGCGGAAGGTGAGTCTTTTACCAAATGCATTATCATGTACATATGATTTATTTTAAATCATTTAATTAATGTATCCTTCTCTCTCTTTTAAAATCGCAAATTGCAGCCCTCTCTACATGTCTCCAGGTTAGTCTCTTATCACTTTGAATCTCTCTCCCCTCTATCTCATAGAAAAGTCTGTCAAAAGAAAATCCTGAAAAATTCAAACTAATGGATTTGTCTCATTTTTTTTGTCTCTTCAGAGGTAATCATGTCCGTGCCTTATTCACACAAGGCGGACCTTTGGAGTATTGGAACTATCGTGTATCAGTGTTTAACGGGGAAAGCACCCTTCAGTGCTCAGACTCCTCAACAGCTAAAAAATTTCTACGAAAAGAATCTTGTACTGAATCCAAAAATTCCTCCTGCGACCTCACCAGAACTCTCAAATCTGCTGTGTAGTAAGTTTTAAATTAAAACTTTTATAATTATAAACAGACACACACAATCTTAATTTTTTGGATTGTCTTTTAACCATACTCCTTTTCTAATGTTATATTTTCAGGGCTCCTCAAACGAAATCCAAAGGAAAGGTTAGATTTTGGAGAATTTTTCTCGCATCCATTTTTGGCAACAGCTCCAGTCCCTGTACCCATGGGTCAAAAAGAGTCATCAACAGATGATGAGAAACCAATGTCATCCCCAGAGTCAGCTGGATTCGTCATTGTACCTCCAATGCCCAAGTCTAAACCCATTCCTGTTCCTTCTGGTAAAAGTGAACCCAATTCCCGAAGAAACTCTCCATCTTCCAAATCATCAGACTCAAATAGTAACAGTAATAGTAAAACCAAAGATGCTCCCCCATCTCCAGACTCAAATCCTGAACAACAAAAAAATAAGTCAAATACATGGTCTCCGGAGTAAGTAAAAATTTTATTTATTGCCAAAACAATGACGTGAAGTACTTCACAGTTCATAGTTTGTATATATAATAATAGTAATCCATTTTGGTGTACTATGATTCTTTTGTTGTAAAAAAAGAGTCGCCTAATTTTTAACAGCTAGTAATAGCTAGACATGAGGATCAGTAAAGCGAAGACGGTCATTCTCATATTTGTAGGTTTCAGGAAAACCAAATTCAGCTCCTAACAACACTTTAGGCAAATTAATAAAGAATGGAAAATCTTTAACATCAAGTTGATGAGTTTCAATCCTATCATTAATCAACCGAATTTTCACGTCCTTGAATTCTTGTTGGAATTTGTTAAGATTGAAACCAGGCCATTGTCCGGAGTTAATTTTGAGTGGAAATTTGAGTTGTCCAATTGTCCAGTCAGGAAGCTCAGCTATTTTGTAAATCATTTGAACTTGACCTTCCATAAGAAATTTGTAGGCATCATCATTACTCTTTAAATAGAGAAGGACAGTTGAAATTGATCTCTCATTCTTATTGACACTCTGATAGTTGGTAAAGGCAGTGGAGGACCCTTGTTGGTACAAACGAGGATCTAGTCCATGATGATGACCAATATAAATCTGAAATTAAATTTAACATGTTCGTACAATGATTTAGGATTTCAAGTTGGGAGAAGAGGCAAATTTGATAAATAGAGAGTATAATGAATGCGTAGTTACAGCTCCAGATTCAGTCAGTTTTGCATAAACGATGGCAACAAAATCTGTATTCGATTCGTCAATTGGGTACTGCAACATCATTTCTTCTGTCACTTCTCCTTTCCATCCTAGATCAGGAACGCCTCTCTTTTGCAAGTAAAAATTCAGACGACCTTTTTCCAAATATCTTGCTTCCATGAATAAGTTGTTGATAACAGTTTTATATTTTTGATATTTATTTAACAGGGGCATCAGAAAAAAATCAGCAGTCTAATAAGAAATAATTATTTCACAAATGTAGACATACATGATATTTAACAAATGTGAGAACATTTTATGACTTACCTTATGACTTTTAACTGACTTGGCTGCAAATTCAGAATCCTTTTCAGACCATGGGATGAGGTCAGTTTCAACCGACACTAAACTGGCATCGACTTTTCGCTTTGTCGCTCGTACCCCTAGAACCTCTGTCAGTTTATGTTTTTTTGATAACTGCATTAGTCCATAAGCAGAGTCAAGTTTAGGGTCATCCATGTCAAATCGAATTAAAAGAGTACATAGTAGCCGTTCACTTGCTGTTGCGAAATCCATACATCGTACAATTAAAGAACCCGACCCTTCAATTTTTCTCTTAATTCAGCAGGAAAGAGGTAAAAGTTGTACTATTTTACAAAAAAAGGGTACAGTGTGTGCCATACCTTAGACAGTATTAGACATATGTAGTATAAGTATAAGGGAATACTTATTTAGTACTTACCATTGACTTATTGACCTTAGACAAATCCATGAAATAGCCGTACTGTCCAATTTCAGTACAAGGAGGAGGTGTAGCATCAGGAATTGGAAACATTGTCTCGTATTCAGGAAATTTACTTTTGATTTTGACAAGTTTGTCTCTTCCACAGTCTTGCAATTTCCAATTTGGTTGACATTTACCAAGGAACTGTTTGACTCCTTTGCAATTTTCAATTTTTGTCTGAGGTTTTCTCTTCTTTTTTGTAACGACCTGACCTTCCTCCTCCTCTTCAATTTGACACAGTGAAAATACCCGTTTTATTCTCCTACATGTATCACAAATAATCCCTTTTCTTGCAAAAGGATCATCACAAATCATATGTCTATTTCTCTTCTTGTAAGTATCCGAGTACGATGTAAAACTATCAATTTTGGACGGTTGTAATTGGTCTTTTCTTATCGTCATCAGTATCAACTTTTGCAACAGTTTTTGAAACATAGAGACCGTATTTCTAAAAAATATTAGTAAATTAGACATTGACAATAATAGTAATGGTCCATTGTATACTCCTAGGACTGACCCCAGGTTTTTTGTTTACTTTTTGGACTTTTTTTAAAACTCCGCCTTTTCGTCGGGATCTTGTCCACCTTTGATAATAATGATCGACAACTGCCAATATTATATATTTCATGCTGCATTAATTAAAACTTACTTTTTCATATTCTCGAATCAACTTGTCTCGAAAATCCATTTGCTTCTTGATCTCTCTCTCTTTATTTTCAATTCTTTGTCGTTTTTCAGGCTCCCCTCTCATATCAATTTCCTTGACCTTTTTACTGGGACCAGGTCGATCGTCGTCACTCGTAGATTTATTCTTTTGACCACCTATTATTAAGTCAAAACTAAACTTTCAACAATTCTAACTTTAACAAACAGAGCGTAATATAACAGAAATGAAGCTACTGGACTTCTAACTCAAACCTGTTTGAACTTGCTACAATTTTGAAATACGAATTCGCGCGCCATCAGAACGTTCGGTTTAATTTCCCAAATTGACGAACTGTGAAGAACTTTATTTTTGTTAAAAAACACGCATCTTGAGAAACAATCATTTATTATGACAGCATATCTAATTAATTTTCTACTTAACAATTTTTGTATCTAGTGTCAGCTCCCTATCTCCACCAAGAGTCCAATTTACTCCAACAACTCAGAGTACTCTTTCTCCAGCAACATCTCCACCTCACTTTCCACTGGTTCAGTACTGTCCTCCGAATAATCATGGATTTGTGACGGGGTCTTTGGTGGGCAACAATTCCTCTCCGTGAGTAAAGAATTTGCTTTAAAAGTGTTTGTGTGGTAGTTAGTCTGTTCTAAATTTTTTTTTTTTGGAAATCTAATTGTGGCATTCTTTTCTAGAAGACGTGCAAGTGTAGACTCTGCCCCTCTACTCTTTGCTGCTTCTCCACCTCCGGATCATTTTATCTTCAATTTCGAACCACCTCAATTGACAGAAGAAACACTTTTGGAAAAGGAACATAATCAAACACTCGCTAAACTGAATTTTGTCTTGGCCCTTGTTGACTGCATTCTGGAATTGGCTAAATCTAAAGGAACTCCCTTGACAAAAATACAAGAAGCGAATAATACCCGGTAAGAAAATGTTTTGCAGCTTTGTGAATTAATTATCTCTTTGAGGGACCCTTACTGAGGGTCATGTTAGAAGTACAATGTCCAGTACAAATACAATGTCCTGTAGTAGATAATCTTTATTTTATAAATTTTTCTTTCTTCCTTTTAGAATTGACGACAGCTGTTGCAAAATGGGAAGAGTCATTGTTGCTGGCAAATCCGAGCAAATGGTTTTATATGTTAGGGCATTGCATCTTCTTTCGTCTGCTCTAAGGTACATGACATAAAATTTTGTGTGAAAAACATCACCTTAAACTCGTAGTTCATAATGAATTTCTCTTATTTGGTTCTAAATATTACTGTTTACTCCCACATTCAGGTTGGCTAAAACGGACTTGGAGGAAGGACGTCTTCGACCATCCGCAGCCGTGAAACAAGTATGTTGTTCAATTTGATTGACAGATTAATTATATAGTATGCACTTGTATCTCTTTCTATACCTAATCATAAATCATGCCTTGTTATCTATTTACTATGTATAGTATACCAAATGCATTTTATTTATTACTATTTTGATATAGGTGGTAGCTCAGTTGAATGAACGATTTAAAGCCTCGTTCACAGCAACAAAGAAATTGCACTCCAATGCATCGCAGAATCTGTTAATTCATCAGCAGCATCTCAATGCAGATAGAATACTTTATTCTCATGCCATCGATATGGTAAGTACATACTTTTGACTTTTAAAAGTTTTTTGTTATCATGTAGAAAACTTGGATAAGGACGTGTATGTAGCAATGCATTTTATGCTAAATTTTGTCCACATTCTAGTGTCAATCTGCTGCTTTGGATGAGTTGTTCGATAATCCAGCAGAATGTTGCAAGAGGTACCAAACAGCTCAAATTCTTCTTCATAGTCTTTACCAACAAGTTGGCTCGGATCATGAGAAACAACTCTTGTACAAATATAAGGAAGCTGTTGAGAAACGCCTTTTCTTATTGTGAGTCAGAATTTTTTTATCATCCACATTTGTGTTCAACTTTCTCTCTTAATTTCCCCTTTAACTTTTTTGTGAAAGAAGAGTTCAAATTACTTGGCTTACATTTTTTAAAAATTATCTAAAATGGAATTTCTTTTTAAATTCCTTTTTGCAGGAGTCAACAAGGATTCGTCACTGCATCTTTCGATGATAATTTCAGTGAGGATTGATAACATCCATTGGATCTGTTCCTCAACGAGAGTTGTAAATATACAATGATTTACCTCGACAGTCATCATCTCAATTATTATTAGCTAGAGCACGCTTCACCTATTGATCAATAAGTATTTATTATTGCTATTTTATTATTATCAGTTATTTAATCATTACAAAAACTGATTTAGACGTTTTTAAATAATGGATACAAGAAAAAACTAGAAAGGGTTTCTTCAAGTTCTTTTTTTTACAGAAAAAGTAATACAAAACTGATTAATTTCACATACAAAAGCCTGTTCCATTAGCTTTACATGTGTGTGTAAGATAGAAGATTGTTTTTTTACACTGACAAAGTGAGTAGAGATTATAATCTTACAATTTTAACTGTATATTTATTAACTGTATATTTTCTTTTTTTTTGTACCTGTCACGAGTTTTTCTGTTATATCGCAATTTTGTCATCATCATGTAAATAGTTTTTATGTAATTAATTAATTTTGACATCGTTTTAAAAAAAGGAGGAGGGAACGCATTATGATTATTATGGACTCCTCTTTCACTCTGATATTCGATGTACCTATATATATATATTATATATACACACCATATAGTATATTAATACGTTAGTTTAAGAACGGAAGGGTTTTACATAGCTGGTCGAATTGAATTACCATGGCGTGGATATAGTTTAAGTATTATCAACTATTTCGTAGACTTGAATCTTAACGACTTAAATGGTTAGTTTTTTGTGTTAAAACATCGATATACTGCGATGTCGTTCATTTCTAGGTTGTTTTAAATAGACAACTTTTTTTGTATTTTGTGACATACTTTTCAGCTTTGTTGTGATGAGAAATTGCATTTTATTGTGATATTGAAAAAAACGTTAATATTATATAATGTAAGATACGAAAAACGTTACAAGTTCGGGAGAAATTACAAATTAAGTTGTTTTCTCAGTGTATAGTCGAGGTGGTATATAAATTAAAACATGTGGTTTTACTCAAGTCATCACGAAACGAACATGCACATTTCCTCATTATATATAGTTGCGTGTATCGTGCCTGTGCAAATATTAATTTTAATTGTTTTGCCTCCTAATTTATATAAAATACGACATATAACAAAAAAATAGTATTGTGTCAACATAAGCGCAATGGTCTCCGTCAGCACACAAATATGAATAAATAAATAAACAATATATATATTATACGCATTGACGAAAAAGTTCCCTCGAGTTATTTATTAGCACACACATGTTAAAATCATCATATTAAAGAATACTCAGAAAATTGTCCATACTGCATGGATCATACGTGACAATAATATTTTTTATACGTTATCAAATCTGGAACGTAAATTACATTTTTGTCTAAAAAACTCAAAAAACTTAAATCCAAAAGTGATTCACTTTATCTATTCCCTTTACGAGCCGTCTTTCGATCTTCTTCTTCGTCTGATGTACAGTTGACGGCTGCACTGACAACGGCTCCTCCGCCTCGGACACTCGTCGCCCGCACTGGAAAGGGGAAAAAATAACATTATTGATTTATTCGAAATATGTATTGACTATTTAGTAACGGGTTAATCAGCCTGGCACTTACTTAATTCTTGGTCAGGTCCAGGTCTGTTTTCATACAAAAACGAATTTAAAGTCTCTTCATATATTCTGGCTTCTGGAAATTCCACCTTGAATTTACATGAGAGTATGAAATTTAGTTCATAGTATAAATTTTGTGCATAATTTAATTTTGTAGAGTGAATGTGGTCTATATTACTTTTGTATGTTTCCTGTCAGTTGCATACACGATTGACGTACAACACACTTCAGCAAACTTTTTTCCATTGCCATAAAATCTCCAGCAGCAGATCTCTGTGAAATAACAAACAATATTAAAAAATGTTTCGCTAATACAGTCAAAGGAAAAAGAAGGTTTTAATTGTGTCTAACCTGAGGGTCCGATAGCATCTTTTATAAAATGTATTCTTCCATTAAAACGTAATGCAAGACGATCAAACATTTCTAAAGTCAAAATTATGAATAAATTACATTACTGCAAAATGTACAAAGTATGATTCAATTCCTTGTTTATGCTAAAAAATTTACCCAGATTCTTTAGTAAATTTTCATCCGATGTACTGTAAACAAAGATCACAAAGACACAATTAAAAGACATAATTTTAGAGACACAGTTGATCATTCCATATTCATCATTACTAGGTATGAACTCACTTTGTGTAAGAATATTTATTATTATGTCTATTGATGAGAAGCTCAACGACGGGTTTCGTCGCACCACCTTTTCAAAATCAAGAAAATTCCGTGTCAGTGACAAATCATCAAATTTTTTAAATGCTACTAGGGGGTAATTTTATTTCAAAACTCACTAATAAACAATTTTCTCTCCTCTTCCGAAGTAATAAACGGAACTTGACATATCGTTCCGAGTCCCATTTTACGGGTTTCCAATGTATTCTCACAGAGATTCACAAGTCCAGCTAAAATTACAGATTAGAAAATATTAGTTGCTTCTTCTGAAAATAGTCAAACAATAACAAAAAAGGCACCATAATATATTATAAGTAATAATCACCTATGCAGTAAAATTTGGCTTCTGCAAGAATTTCCTCAACCTCTTGTGTATTAGGAAGAGCAACCTGGAAGACAAAGTCAGTGAATGAATGGAATAATTTACACACACACATTCTGTATACCATACAACATCTAATGAATTTACACAAAGGGAAAAATATATTGTAATAATAACAATTTCCTGCTTACTAAATGCTTAAATACAATCGTATACTTACATTTCCATCCCGTAAATAATTTAGAATGGTTCCAAAATGTTTCCCACATCGATCAATGAGAATCCAGCCTAGTTTGACACAAAAAACCCCAAATATTCAGAATGACTCACCAACAACAGCCTTTCCCTTTAGTCCTTATTTCAATAATTATATTTCAAATACCTTCTGAATCGGTAAGAACTTCCATTCTACCAGAAAACATTGCATGTAACATGGTCTCTTGCATTTTAGTTAGAGTACCAATTGTTGTGTAGTAGAGTGACCCACCGACATTCAGTTTGACATACTGAGATGGGTTCCCTTTGATTACAGTTCTTTGTTCTGTTGACCCCATCCTGTCACAAATCAAACATTTCTTAGAACACACCCGACTTTTTCCAAAAAAATAAGTCTTTGAAGAAAAATTCAATTACCTTGTGAACCCGAGTTTAAAGAGCCACTGTAAAAAGATCTTAGGTCACACACAAATGTCGTGTGTGGATGTATATGACGGATAATTAAATTAAATTCTCGATTGTCATATATCCTGGATCACGGAATCAGTCTGAAAAGATAACTACAAAAATTAAATTG